>CATIWJ010184586.1:0-27768 GCA_949640765.1 Croton laevigatus
AAAATATAACTCGTTAAACAACTACTTGCCTAGTGGGTTCTATACATCCATTGCATACATTTTAAGAGAATAATTCAAGAATAAAGAAACCAAACCTATTTCATAAAATAATTATTTTAAAACATAATACTTATTAAGAAACAACAACATACATAACCATATTCCATTATTCAACTGCTCTACTGGTACGACAAAACTACCATGGATAAGGCTAAAGGTTTCATTCGGCCATAAATCGTAGCCGTAGCTACTCCGAATAATTATCAATTGGGTCATAAATCGTAGCTGTCACTACTCCCATTGAAATAAACATTTCTCAACATGTGGATCATAGATTGTAGCATATAGTTACTCGCAATGTCATCAATTCACATTTCATTCAATCATTACTACGTAGTTAAACCATATGTCGCGATACATCCATATTACTAGGGTTCTCTTGACCAAGTAGAGGATTAAACATTTTTCATATTTATGCAACGATATCCTTAACAATATTAAATTCTCATTTCTCAACATATTTTCAGTCAATTCTTCACATTTAAAATTCATAATCTTTCTCTAAATATTGAAAACATAAATTGAATCGTATTAATTACTCATTCAATTTTCCAGCAAAGGTGTTGCGCCCGCCTTGAAAGAGTGTCGCGCAAGACCTTGGCTTCCAGCATTTTTCTGGAAAACCTCGAGTTCTCTCGTGACCTTTAATTAGTAAATTTTCGAGGACCCTTCACATATTTATCATACCTACCTACGAGCACATTATAAGAAACCCAAATGACCATAGAGTAATTCTCCCTTTTTGTTATTGAAATAGATTTTTAATTTTCATAAATAAATTTACATGCACGTATGTTACAATCCGCATTTAAATCATGACTTAAATACTTATTATGACGCAAGTTAGCTGTTATGGCTAGAAAATTTATAAGAGAATGGAATTTTTTTTTAAACTAGGAATACGAGGTTGGTATTCGACCAAATTAAAAAGTTAAATGATTTGATTGACAAGGAGGCTAAATTAAAAATTTCATAATTATTATTTTGAAAATATTGCTCAATTTCAATTTTTTAGGTTTTTTCTTTGACTACAAAGTTTGTTTCACACGTCATTTAAATTAATCTAATAGCTAATGGAAAATTTATTGATGCTTATTAAAAGTTTAAGAACTTTTATTGTCAAGCACACAAATGCTTAAAAAATTACTAAGTGCAGTTGCGACCATCTGATCTATTTTCACCCTTACTAATGTTTAGAAATAACTTGACCAACACAAGTTATTATTAATACTCAATCCATTCCATTTTATTTATAAGGCACAACCGTTTTGATAATCATTAAGAAATTTAAGTTACCTCGATTTGTCAATTTATTTTAAGCATATCTTAAAATTAAAAAATAATGTTATTTGTTATTATTAACAACCATTTATATAAGATGAAATTAGTCTTTTAACTTTTACTCTCCATTTAATATTCATATTTATTTAAGGTGTGTGTGTGTGTGTATATATATATATATATATATATATATATATATATATATATGAAAGTCATTAACAATTTCATTTGCTATAATTGAAATTTTTTTAATTTAATTGATGTCAAATTATTTAATTAAGTTATGAAGGAAATGTTCATAGATATAATTTGAACTATTTTATAAGATAACTTGTGGGTACTATTATTTTAATACTCTCTCTCTCTATATATATATATATATATATTTTGCCATACAGTAGAGGTAGACCTCTTTTATTATAATTATTTTCTACTTATTTTATATCTTATAATAATTCAGATATAAGATTCAAATATTTGCATGTAAAAAATTAATAATCTTGTTTCCATGTCAAAAAATAAAAATAATCCTATTTCCGATGAAATGATTTTTGAAGTGTAGAGATAAATCTGACGTATTATTTCCATTCCACCACTATAATGTGAGGCTCTGCCGTTGAAAGCTTCTGTGAAAGAGCCGCCGCGCGTAACACTTTCAAAAACTCCGCAGCCATTTTCCCAAAAAATCGCCAACAGTACGACTACGATATTTCGTAAACAAAACGTAAAGAAATAATACAAAAAAAAAAATTAAAAAAGCAATTAAATAAAAAATAAATAAAACGACAAAACGACGCGTTGGAGTCCCAAAAATTAATCCTAGCCTTTGATTGGGTCGTCGAAATCTTTCCATCTGATTCCATCTCTAATTAAAAAATAATATTCGCCACAAAAATATAAAATGAAAATTGAATAAGTAGCACGTTTTGCTCGGTGGGGCAAACAATATTGAAGTATATATTTATTTATAGTTGGGCACGTGTTTGTTCCCACTCTCCCATGTGGAAAACTATTTCTTGTGTTGTTTCTATCTTTTCTATAAAATTTTTGTTAGTCAATTCCCTTTTACTTTGCTAAGACTCTCCAGAACAAGAGAGATGTCTACTATACATCTTTAAACAATAAATACTATTATTTTCAGTAAGATTAATTTAAAAATTATAATAATAATATTTTCAATAAATATTTTTAATTAAAAACAAAATAAAATATTCTCTTTCATACCCTTTATCTTTATAAAATTACAATAATAATATTTTCAGTAAATATGTTTAATTACAAGTGTTAGGTCGCTAAGCTCTAACTCTATTGATTTTTCTTTACAGTTTTTTTTTTCTCTATATTCACGATAATTTATTTGGGTAAACGAAGAACTAAATAGGGTAGATTAGGAAAATCAAATTTAAAAATATACAATAATTTATTTATTTATTTTATTTAATTTTTCTTTTCTTTTTTATCCCCAATTGAAATATAGATAAGTAGCATTATTCAACTTTAAAATGACCTTCATATTTTTTAGATTGGCTTCTATCCCCTTTGACAATAATAGACAACATGTCCAACAAAATTACCTTTTTAAGTAATTATGAATTATTTTTAATATTTTTATATAAAACATAGAAAATATAGGCTAAAAGGTATGAGATTAACCCTTTATAAAACATTATTTAATCGGCCTTTTGATTTATCTATTTTTTTCACCTAATAGATAATAGTGGTTGTTGATAGTTGATAGTTAATAGTTAATAGCTAATAGCTAATTTAGGTTGGTGTTTAATAAAAATTTAATTGCGTTCTTGTTAGAATATGGGATTACTAATAGGATAGTCATATAGCAATTAATTTTATAGCTCATCATTTTAATTTTTTATTTTTCTTTGAAAAGTTAATATATTACGCCCATTCAAAAATTTAATATATCATGTAAATTATTATGTATTATTATTTTTAAATAATTTAAAATATACAATATTAAATAAAATTTTGAAGAAAAATTTATGTTCATTTATAAATATTTTAATATGAATAGTCTTATTATGAATTAGCCAATTGTTGGAATGAAAAAACTCCAAAAATAAATTTTAAAAATAGCATAGGATTGGCTTTACCAACTATTATTAGCTGCAAAATTATGAACTTACAAAATGAATAAACTCTAACTGTTAAATAGAAAACAGATATCCACTACAAGAAACAACTGAATAAACGAACTCTAAATCTGTAAGAGCTACTGTTAGCTACCTTAAAAAACTATATGTTACAAATGAAAAAAAAAAAAGAAAAAAAATTATCATTTTAACTAGCTACCAAAAAATTGTTGCTATATATAGAATAAACCTCTAAGCTTTTAATTTTCCTGCGTCAACAAAAGTGCTTACACTTTCTTTGTTATTAAAAATAGTATTTAATACATTAGAAATAGCAAAATAACACATTTTTACTTTATTATCAAAATAAATAGTACAACTTTCAAAATTAGGGTAATAGCATTTTGGTCAGATATTGTTAATATAAAACAATATATATTAATATAAGTAAATAAAAATCACTGAATAAACATCAATACAAGTCAATAACTACAAATACAAGTTAATAAAAGCAAATATAAGTCAATTAATGTATATATAATTCAATAGTGATCAACACAGGTAAATAAAAATCTGTAAATAAATATATATACAATTCAATTAAAGTCAATATAGTTAATATGTGTAAATAAACATTTAAATGTAAAAATTGAGAACCTTCCTATAAAATGACTTCATCTTTTACCGCTTTTCACTGGAAAGACTCCAATGCTGATGGAAACTCACAAGCTATATGTCATCGAAAAATTCTTGTTCGTAGATTTCAAATATAGTCTTACTTTCTCTAGAATCCACTATATTAGAACGAAAAATGTAAAAAATAGTCCGATTTCTCTCTTCTTCGTCACCATAAAACAACGATGTTCAGACCATTTCTTGACATCAAAAGGAAGTGCTCGTCGAGAGGAGTCCAATGATGCTATCATCTTCGATTGACTCTCTAGATAGCTACTAAAATCAATGTCCAAAGTTTTAAACTGAAAAATTGCGATTTTTGTCAAGTCATGAGTTTGGGCAGTAGCGGCGACAACTGTTTGCAAGTTTGGTATCCTTAAATTTGCTGGAAGGAGATCTGGCTGATAGCGGTATCCGTTTTCCAACCTTGCAATGGTAGAGACAATGACAATGGTTAGAAGTCCACGACAATCTATGAACATGGGACTTTTTTTCCTTTTTTTCTTCATTTGATGTTTTTTTTTTAAAAAAATAAAATATTTTTATTTCAAAAAGGTTAAATTGTAAAAACACAAAAAATTGATATTTTTATAATTTGTAATTTTATGTGCTATTTTTTAAAATTAAACTTTAAGAGTAGGCTATTTGTTTTAATTTTCCATACAAAAATTATAAAATTTTGTACATAAAAAGATACTTTACCTTACATTTAAATATTTTATTATTTATTACAAACATGCAATACTTTCTATTACGAAGAGCAGAGAAGAAAAACATTTTCTATTTTTATTAAAATTTAGAAATAAGACACTTATATTAAAAAATAAATTTATAAATGAAATATTTTAAAATTGGATGAAGTAACTTTTAACAATTTTTTAAACAACGGCTAACATAATACTAGTATTTTTTTTCTCCGAAAATACCTAAATACTAGTATTATAAAAGACAATTTTGCGGAACAATCATTTATACTTATAAAAAGTGTCGGTTCCATAAATAGAATGATATATTAGTTGAAATTAAATAATTATTATAAAAGTCTATTTATGAGTCATAAGTCATTAGGAATTAAATGTGATAATTTAAGTAGAGAAGAAGACATGATGGGTTGAGACATGATGGGGTGACACTTTTTATTCTTAGCCTTATTTCCAAGTACAACAAACAAGTTTCAATAATCTGAGGCAAGATTCTGTTAAAATAAAAAAAGATCTGAGGCAAGATTTTTTCCTTTCTTAATTTTTTGATGTTTTTAATCTCACTTTTGTTCTTTTTTTTTTTTTTGCTTGTTTATTATTTTGACAGTAGTGACTGGAAAGGAAAGAGGAAAAGTGGTGGGGGTGGTGATGACAATGAAGAGAGAGGCAGAAAGTGATGGCGGTGGTAGTGGTGTGGTGATAATGATGAAGAAGTAGGGCGATAATGGAGACAGATTGGAAGGACAAGAATTTTTTTTTTATTATTTTGTTTAATTCCCTTTCAAAACAATGATGTTTTGAAGTTTGCACACACTTTAACGTGCTTGCCATTGGAATTTTCTACATACTTTGTTTGACCCGTCAAATATGGTGCTTATATATAAATTTTAATAAGTTTAAGGGTTTAACAATGCTATTACTTAACTGAAGAGCTTAATGTAAAAAAAAGTAATAAAATTTGTGAGACTCGTAATGGTTGCTATAAAATAAGTTATTTTTCAAGCACATTCACTCTTCTTTACCTGGCTAATTTTTTTCAAAAGCTTTCAGAATTATCACGGAACCAAGAACTAGATAAGAATTATTACCGTGAAGTCACTTTATCTTTCTTACTAATTTTAGGGGCGTTTGATTTGCACAGAAAAAATGGAATGAAATCAAGAAAGGGATACAAGGAGAAATGAATAAAATCACCCTGAATACCCTTGCCTATTTAGATCTACTACGGAAATAGAATGATTTGCCCCTCATTCCCTTTGTTACTATTTGGTTTAAAGCAGGAAATCAGAAATTTTTTTAATTTTTTTTAATGAATGACATGTATTGTTAATAATATATATTTAGAACCTATAATTTTTATTTTTTAAAAAAAGATTAACATAAAGCATACACATTATTTTAATTTCATATAGATTACATGTTATATTGCATTATATATTTTATTTTAGGTGCAAAGGTTTGTGCTATAGATTATATTATTTATAAAAAAAAAATCGTTTCTTCATATTATATTTTATTTTACATTATAGAAGCATATATCTCTTTTTTTTTTTTTATTTCGCTTGTTATAAAAAAATAGAAAAATAAAAAAGAAAGAAGGTAAAAGAAAAAAATTCAAAAGAAAGAAGAAAAAAAATAAAAGAAAAAAGACAAAAAAATAAAATATAAAAAAGAAAAAAAAAGGAGGAAAAAAAGAAAAAAACAACGTAAAAGAAAAAAGAAACAGAAAAAGATAAAAAAAAGAAGATAGAAAAGAAAGAGAATAAAAAATAAAAAAAGGTATTAAAATAAGTAACAGAGTTGAAAGTATAGAAAATCAATGTAGAGAACTTTGGAGAAACTAAAAATAAAAATAAAAAAAATAAATAAATTGATCCAACAAATAACTATTAAGAAAATAAGCCTATTTCATTTTCCTTTTCTTCATTCCTTCTACCAAACATCCCCTTAATATGTCCTTAAAAATATATATTATTGTTTAGAACTTTTTCTTATTGTAAGATGTGTAAAATTCTAATTAGAAAAAACAAGTGACAATATTGTCTATGCAAACTCATAACTAAGGTTTATCTCTTTTATTATATTAACTACTCTTGAATAAGCATGGCAATTCGTGTTAGTAGGTTGTGCTCATATTATGTCAAAAGAACTAATTAACCCATTAAGCCTAAATTCATACACAACCTATTAACTTAATATGTTATATCAACCCAACCCATTAAAATTCGTATTCGTATCGTACCAACTCACATAAACTATTTCACATAATTTTCTTGTTAAGCTATATTTTTTTTTGCACAATTCATTTAACATAATTATGATAAAAATAAAATATCATACATAATCATAAATAATTAAAGTAATATTAATAATATGTTAACAATACCGACATTAAATCCTTATAAAAACAGTCCTTGCAACAATAATTTCCTAAATGAAAATAATTAAAAACATCCAAATTCATAATTAAAAATATTCCAAAGTATAAACCATCCATTTGTCTTACAAGAATTCATTTTGCTAAACTATTATATATTCAACTTATCAAACAAATTAAATAAAATATAATGAATTAAATTATCATTTTGCCCTCATGTTAATGGATTAACGGGTCGTGTCGTGTCAACATGTGACCCGATATGTTTATGTTCGTGTTTTTATCATGTCATGTTAAACGTTTTGTCAATCCATTAAGATTCAATCCAAATCCATTAATTTTTCGTGTAATCGTGACATAATTTCCCAGGCCTACTTGTGAACCAACACTTTGCATGGATGTAAAAAATTATTATATATATATATATTATTGAATTAAAGAGTTCATATAATTTTTTTTTGGTCTTATCAAATCAAATTTTTATTTCTTTTGTCATATAAGCGTAATTTATTAGATATAAATTTTCATGTTAATTGCACATTTGAATAGTTTACAGTTGCTAGTAATTTTTGAAATTTTAATAGTATTTTAAATTTCAACTTTACATGTAACGCATAAATTTTCTGGTTTCACCCTCTCATTATCTTGTATCATTCAAATGCTTTTAATTAGGATGAAATTACTAAATTTGTTGTGATAAAAAATTCAATATAAAGGAGAAGTTTTATAGTCACATATGCTTGTATGTTTTTATAAAGGGTTGTAAATGAGTATGACTCGATTCAGTTTGATAAAAACTCGTTTAAATTTGGCTCAAAAGATAAATGAGTCAAATTCAAATTTGGCTCATGAGCTTATAAGCATATTCATGTGTTTGGTTTATCGAGCTTATCCACAAACCTTATTTATTATAAATAGAAAAAATTAAATAATGATGTAATGCGAACTTATCAAGCCAGCTGAAACTCGAGTTCGTACATTTGAGTTTATTAAGCAGAGCATGAATTCAATTTTCAAATTTGAATTTAGCATGAACTCACAGGTTCATAAAGACCACTCACCTTATTCCCCTTAAAATCTTATTACAACTGAAAGCATAAATTTGTGCAATGGGACTTGGATGGTTTTGAAATCACAACTGTAAAAAAAAGAAGATAGGTTGTGCCATTTTCTAACCTAAATAAATCTTTCTTAAATTATGATACAGTGGGTTGGACGGTGATGATGATAGTTAAAAAAACATGTGGTAGTACCATATACTATATATGGTTAAAAGAAAATACAACAGAAAAAGGAAAGCACGTGCAAAATATTAAAACGTGTTGATTCTGAAATTGACACAACCGACCACAAATTGTTTTTGGGCCATAAGCGACCAACAATAGCAACTTCCACCGCAATTTTTTTTCACTATTTGAAAAAAGTCGCATTTTAACGATAAATACGCGATGGGGATGGCACCACCACCACCACCACACACAACCCTTTCCCTACATAATTTGTCTCCTAATCAAAGTTTTTGTTGGCATCTGGGAGCTTCAACATGTTTTGATTACATTAATTCAACATGTGATCATATTTCGTTTGATTAAAATCTCGAATAATTGTGATTCAGATAATCTTTTCATTTTACAAAAAGCATATCGACCGATTGTAGTTCAGATAATCGTTTCACTTTTATAAAAAGTGTTCGGTTGTGGTTTACATAATCTTCCACGAAAAAGTGGATTTTTTTGTTTTTTGATTAAAACTAATCTGTTACGTAATTTATATGATTCATTTTTTACACTCTTAACTTGGCTATTAACTTTCCTTTCATTTTGTTAACGATTTTGTGTTAGATGAATTCTTCGATCATAAATTTCACTCGTAAATATTTGTTTATATAAAAATTCAATACTAAATTAAATAGGATAAGTTAGCAAAAGTATTAGGCAATAATAGTAGTTAGACAATTATTTTAGGAATAGTTCATCTAGTACAAACCATATCCTCATAATTAATCAATTATATTTTGATACTTTTTGAGAATGAAAAAAGATTAGATATTTGTAAACTATTATTAATGGCTAACTAAGCTAAAGAGAAAGAAATTAAACTATATAATGGTAGATCAAAATTTTGGCAAATGGTTTATATATATAATATAAATAATTTTTCAACTTACATGAACATATTGATCCAAATAAAATATAGTCCTTACTATTCTTATATATTGAGTTTTGTAATAATGAGCTAGTAAACATTTTGGAAAGATACGAGGCTCGCAAAAGGGGAGTGGGAGTGCAGCAGATGGTGAGGCAATTAGTGTGGAGGTCGAGCATGGAGAGTTCAAACCCCATACTATGCAACAAAAATTCCCCTCCTTAGATGCGTGTGTAAAATACGTGGAAAAAATACGAGGGTCGCAAAAGCAAAACGGGGTGTAATCAAGTATTGTTATCGGTTATTTATTGCAACGAAAACTTGTTTAATCGTGGAGGAATAAAATTCTCAAGGACAAGTTGATATAGGTGACTCGAGTTATTTCATATTCTTGAGATTCCGATGTTGTGTTTCACTTATTTCTGATTACATAAATTCAACATGTGCTCATATTCCATTAAAATCTCAAATTATTGTGGTTCAAATAATTTTCTTACTTTACAAAAGTGAAGGTATTTTGCATTATTTCTTCAAACTAATGTATCATATAATTTTGATTATTCGTTTTAACTTCACTATTAATTTTCCTTTCATTTAATTAAAATTTTCTTTGTTAGATGATGGGTTATTTAATTATAAATTTCACATATAAATAATTTTTTTTATATACCACTTCAATACTAAATTAAAAAGTATAAGTTAGCATATATTAAGCAATAATAATAATTAAACAATAGTATATAAGATATTTTATTGTAAAAAGAACAAGTTTTTTTTAGTGCAACTTTAGTTAAACGATTATAAATGAGTTCTTTTAAAAATAAACTCTAAATTAAGTCAAAAATATGATTTTATTGTTTAAAAAAATGTCATTTACAAGATAAATAAAGGTCAAACTCTAAACAAGTCATGTTATTGAAGGGACAAAGTTACTTGCATAAAAAACAGTTGTTTATAATATAATACATGCAACAGTTTATAGGAAGTTTATAGAAATTTACAAGCAGTTTATGAGATGTTGTGAAAAGAGTAAGAACCGCAATAATAGCCAATATATATATATATAACGTCCTATAAGTCACTAATCAATTATCTTCTCATCTTACTGTTTTCTTTACATAAAGAGTCTGCTAAATAAATTTTAGTACTCACCCTAAAAACTAATCTACTATATTTTTTAAAAATAATTCTCCAACTATTTACGTCATAAACTAATTATTACACGATTTAAATAACGGAAGATCCAATATTTAAAAATGTGTCGAGAATGACTGAAAAAGTGGAAACAAGGCTGATTTGCTTATTTATTCATTATTTTGAAAATCTTATTTCGTTCACTTTGATTAAAAATAATTTGGAATTAAGAAATAGGATTTTCCTTGTTTAGTTTCTATTTTAATATTAAATTGAAATAGAAAAATTTATAAAAAATTCACCATACTCTTTGTTTTTTTTATAAAAAAAATAACATACTCTCAGAAACTACTCAGAATTAATAATATAAATTAAAATTCGGTGTGTATTTAAAAGTTATATACCGTAAACAAAATATAATACGAACAATAATAAACAAAAACTAAACAAAACATAAGCACAAAATAAACAAAAAATAAACAAAATTTCAACAACAAAAATGGTTCTGATTAGGAAATTAAAACTGTTCAGAACACAAAATCCTCAGTCAAGAAACAAGAAGGTAGAGAACAATATTCACCGATAAACACTGCTACAAAAAATCATGATAGTTTTAAAAGGTTTTTGACGAATTTGAGGAATGGATTTTAAGGGTCTGGTAGCAGAAAAAGAGTATATATCTAGAAGTACTTCAATTTCATATAATCATTTGTTCTCACGAAGCTAAAATCAGAAAAAGAGTTTTGACTTGACAAATTTTTAAAATGATACTTGGCCAAAGAAGAAAGAAGGTAAAAGTTTAAAAATTATATTTTGGTCCCTAAATGGTATTCCGGCTTGCGAGATTTTAATTTACTACTATTTAAAAATTTAAATGTGTAATGTTAAACTGGCTGTACACAAACGTTAGGGTTGCATTAGGAAAAAAAAAAAAAAGGTAGTACTAATTTGTATATTAAGCCATTTCTTTTCTTTTCCTTTCTCTGCAATTCCTTCAAAACTAACAAAGTCTAATACCTAAATCGCTCCTCCTCTCTGTCGTTCGTCCGTTGCTTCCTTCGTTAGCCGTCCACCACCACCGAGTCGGAGCCACTCCTTTTGTTGCTCGAACAAATAGCACGCAGTTCTGGGAATCAAAGAAAACAACACCAGCCTCTCCCTCCGTTCCGTCCATCACCACCGAATCGCTGCTCCCAATTTCCGTGCGCCGGTCTACACTGGTGGTGGTCCTCGTCGATAATTCAGGTAAGTGGTTTAATATTTTAGTTTGTTTCTTACTTTCTTTTATGCTTCTGCAATCTGCCATGCCCATTGAGAACATTTGAACTTGTGAATTGTGATTGAACATGAACTTGTTTGAGTGAAATTACTGAAGTGATTGAACAATGAAATGAAGTGAATGAAATTTTTTTTGTTCTTTTTTTTTATATATATGATTCTTGAATGAAATTTCTTGCCTGAAATTCCAATGCTTAGTGAAATGCTGAAAATATGCACAACAATACATACATTTATGTTTACTGTCAGGAATTAGATTAGTGAGATTCCAATTATACATAAATAAATTAGTGAAATTTCTTAACTGAAATTCGGTTAGTGAAATTGTCAGCCATGTTGATTTATTTGTTTGTTCATTCATCTTTTTATAAGAATGTCTGCTCTGAAGAATCTAAGTACTCTTTGATAAGTACTCCTATAGTTTTTATAAGAATACTGCAACATGAACAATGACAAACATTAACAATTTTATTCCCTTGTAGCAGAGTTCTTCATTTTTCCAGGTTAGTATTTTTGGGTTCTTGTATTAATAAGTTGGGTTCTGTTTGTAATTGGGTAAGCCTATTTTTAGGTTTTTGTAATTATTAGGTTCTGTAATTTTCTGTTTGAGATTGGGGTTAGTGTTTGTTGTTAGTTTCTGTTTGTGTTGGGTTAGTATTTAGTCGTTGTTTAGTATTTAGTTGTTAATAAATTGCAGTTCAGGGATTGTTAGTTTCTGTGATTGTTTGTTAATATATTTCAGTATTTGTGTGTTATTTGCTTAGTTTCTGAGATTGAAATGGACAAATGGTTCTTTGTGATCCTTAAATTTTATATGTAAAGATGAATTGGTTCTTTCTATAAATACTTTAATGTTAACTGGCATTTTGTTCCTTTTGTGCAAAGAATCGAGGCTTCAAAGAAAATGAACAACCCATTGAGCAGTCAACAAAAGCTTCAACCTCGGAAGTTGGAGATATCAGACAAGAGCAAAGGATTTTTAGAGCTATTGCAACAATTAAGTGTTTGTGATTCAGTATCGGACAAGGAATTTGAAAAGCGATTTCAAGAAGTAAGTGCTTATGGCGATGACCATCTTATTTGTGTAATTGAAGATGATCAATTGGGAAAAATTACTGCTAGTGGGAGTGTGTTTATTGAAAAGAAGTTTTTAAGGAATTGTGGCAAAGTTGCACACATTGAAGATGTTGTCGTAGATTCAAATGCTCGAGGGCAACAACTCGGGAAGAAAATTGTCGAGTTCTTGGTAGATCATGCTCATTCAATGGGTTGTTATAAGGTGATCCTGGATTGCAGTGTTGAGAACAAACCATTTTATGAGAAATGTGGATTCAAGCAGAAAGAAATTCAGATGGCAAAGTATTTTACTTGACCATATCGATTCATTTTGATCATAATAGGCCTAGCTTCTACTTTCACTACCTGGCCATTTTCTATTTCTAAACTGCCTGATGAGGTATTCATCCTGCTGGATGTTTTTATAGTTTGCGATTGCAGTCGTCCATTGCTATTTTGTGTCAATAATATTGGGAAACTCCTTAGTTAGTAAACCTTTGTCATGGCAAATATGATCTCGTGTTTGGATCCCAAATCTTTGTCTGCTGCGTAGCAGACTGATCTTATTGCTTTTAGCTCTAGATTGATGTGTTGGAACTTGGAAGTTATGGACATGGAAGGGAATTGTAGGAAGAAAATAAATAGAGTATGAAGAAATCGGTCCACCAGCGGCCTTAATTGGTTGAGGGATGGAGAAGGTTAACAAATTTCATTTACTTGAAGTCGTGGTTATTATTATTATCAGCTTTCTAGTTATAGCTAAGGGTGGAAATTGTTTGTGAGCTCATGTTTTTTGTTAGACTAAACATGATTGAGAGCAGCTTGCATTTGTTGATTTCTTTATGAGTTCATTTTGTTATAGAGAACTCGTGAACACATACGGAACTAGAGAACTAGAGAATGTGGCCTTTTTTCTTTTGTGGTATGTTAATGGATGAAACAGTTTTTGAATTGAAGCAGGCTAATTTGCTCAATTTAAATGTTCAAGACAAAAAATTAAGGTAGAAATGATTTTCATGGTGTTAAGCTGATTACATCTCTGTTAAAAAATTAAAAGCTGATGACATGATTTCAGGAAATTGTTCAAAAACAAAAATTGTCGCTCACTGCAAATTTAGAAGAAAGAAGAATAGACCCTTTTTTTTCCTGGCCAATAATGTCATCTCTAGGAAGTATCAGTTGGGACTTTTAGTCCCTCAACCCCTAAAGTGCCTAAAAAATAAACATTCGCACCCTCCATCCATCAACAAATGTTAAGTGTCTCTCAAAATTAATGAAAGGCTCGTGAGGCCATTAACACACCTCTACTACAACCAAAATGCAATCGTTTCGCTTTTCAGAAACCCTAGAAAAAATGCTTTCAGAAACCCTAGAAAAAATGATTCACAGCATGCTACTAAAACGTAGTCGTTTCACTTTTCAGGAATCCTAGAAAAAACATTTTTGTTTATTCCTTCAAAACTTGGCTTTTTTCCTTTGATTCAGACAAAGAGAATCTTCAAAATTGTTATGTGGTCCCTCCTTCCTGATCTTAACCATTCGATGGAGGTTGACAATTGTTAATGCACCATAAAAGGTGGTCCTTGGTGATGATTCTTGGTTGTGGACCAAGTGTTTCAAAGGTTAGAATTATATTCATCTTTTTTCAATTAAAACCTGTAATATGGAGTTGAAATCTATTTGATTTGGCTTTGGTTTTTGTGTTTTATTCTATGAAATGATAAGGTTTCCTTATTTAAGAGTTAATTTATGAGTTATGGTACATATTCAAGAAACCCTAGGTATTTAGGGTTTTTTAGAGTTTACAGCAACGTAAAACTTAATTCTGTCAATTTGATCAAAGAATGTAAAGCTTAATTATGACAATTGATCATTTGTAAACCATCATTTGTTCATAAATATGACCTAATTTAGTGTAATGTACACTGTTTAATTTCACTTTTTTTGTTTTTTTTATACTGTGAAGTGTTGAAAATGGGTGATATCACTATTTGTTTGAGTTATATGCATGGGGTTAGGTTTAATTGGAAACTCACATTGATTATTATGAGGGTAGTGAAGTTGTTGTGAGTGATTTTTATAAGTTAGACAAGTTGTCATACCAAAGTTTAATGTCATTTTGTAATAAGATTTGGTATAGCAAGATATATGGATTATATCTTAAGGACAAAGTGAATGAAACTTTTTCCTTAATATATAATGATTTGTGTTTGGGTAAGCTAGGATTAGAGATGAGTTTACTTTTTACATAAATAATGTTAGGTTTCTTAGTCCTAATTTGGTAGCTCCTATTCCATTTGACCTTATATGTTGAGTTATTGAAGGATCTTGCTAGGTTTGTTCCTATGGTCAGCCTAGTTAAAACAACCAAGGACAATATGGTTATGTGGTTATGTATGAGGTAGAGTCTTTAGCTATTGAACATGGTAAGTAACAAAATTACCTTGACATGACTTTAGTATCAAGGACTAAAACCAATTTCATGCATGCATCTTTTAACCTACCACCATTTGATGAAACTAAGTGTATTAACTTTAATGACATCTTCTCTCCTCCTCCTGATGACATACAATTAACAGATGATGAGGATAAGGAATTAATACAAGCTAGGGCTAATGTTAAAGAGCTATTAAGAAAAAAAAACTAACAATGTAGCCAATGAAAATGAACAACCAGCAGGTAGAAGAAGAAGATGGAATATAGAGTGCTTCATCTTCTGAAGATGATGATAAGGGTAAAGTGCCTCATTATTATGATAGTGATGATATGGGGAGTTATTACAGTGGTTCTGATGAGGAGGCAGATGGGGATGCATTGAGGAGGTATGATGATGCACCTCAATATGATCCTACTTCACGAATTCCTCAGTTTTACATAGACATGAAATTTGACAATGCCTCTATTGTTAGGATTGTCATAACTAAATATGTTGTGATGAAGAAAGTGGGAATTCATTATAACAAAAATGAACTAAAACGAATTAAAGTCAAGTATGGAGAGAAGTGTCCTTGGTTGTTTTATGCTAGTAATCCAAACCCCAAAGATAACACCCTTAAGCTAGTGACATATAAACCCCACCACCCCACCATAGCTGTTACACATATAACTAGACTTTTTTGCTAAAAGCACATTTCTTTCAGACCTTTTGAGAAATAGGGTTTCACAACAACCTAACATCACAATTAAAGGGATTAAATTGCATCTAAAGGCAAATTATAGATTACATGTGTCCATGTCTATTTGTAGGAAAACAAAGGATAAGTTCAAGTTAACCTTTGCAGCCCGAAGTAAACAACAAAGAAGAGCATCCAATACCGTTTCTCAACCACTTCCATCTGCTAATACGAACAAACAATCTACAAACGATATTAGATATAAGGTAAAATCCTTAATTTTACTTGTGTTATTAGTTTTATTGTGACTAAAAATGTGTTATGATTGTGATTTTGTTTTGACTGCACCTTTTTTTGTGACTGTGATAAGGACTTATTGTTGTGACTATGATGAGGATTTATTGTTGTGATTGAGAATGTTTCAGAGTTGGCATGGAGAAAGGGTTGTAATTGTTTCAGAGTTGTTGGAGAATTAAAAAAAAAAAAAGTCATGGCAGCAGAAAAAAGGAACACCAGCAACAACGAGGATTGACATTTTCAATTTGTAATTAGCTCAATTTTTTTTTTGTTAATTTTGACAATATTTTTGAGCCTAAAACTGTAGGCAAATTCATGTGGTTTTATATTAGTAGTATTGCTTTATTGCCTAACATAGTAAGGCTTACACAAGTTGTAGCAATTATAAATGTTGATAAATTATGTTGGAATTAATAGCATTATCAATTTTATAGTGTCATATTTTGTCTATTTATGCAATTTGTAGTGTCATTTATATATTATATTTCACTTACAGGTACCAAAAATGTCAAATATATGTCCAACATATAGGTTATATACCAGTTTGTGCAATATTAACCAAACTACTTTCCATTCAATTTCAATTTCTTAAACCAATTACATGCCATAAGTGCATAAAACTGCATTTGAACAATCCTACATTTCACCCAATTTTATAAATCAAACACCCTATCTCAAATCCCATAGCAAGACAAAACACTCTCATATCTAAAGACATTGATATTTTTCTCTAATGAAGTTTTAAGCCCATCAATCTTCATTTTGAGCTCTGTAATTCTTTACTCAAAAACAACCAATCTTTTTCATTAATGACTGGAATATAATTGCAAATCAGATTCAAATCACAACTAATTTCCTTGTGAATTTTCAACTTCACAAACTTCAAGTCTTCCTTGATCCAGAAAAGCTCGTATGTGTTCTTGGGTTCATGCATTTCGTTTCTTCCACTGTTCTTAGGCAACACATACCAATTTTTCTCATTTTTCACCTCATTGTGCCAACAAAAGAAATCACAAGAAGTTCTCTTCATTTATAATGAACACACAATTAGAATGGAGGATGCAGAATTATATCAAATTCAAACAAAACATTTAAAATGTCAAACTTACTTCAAGTTCAGGACATTTGTGAAAGATTCTCCCTTCATTGTTAGGATCCCTCGACTGCACCATAATGGTTTCCTTCATAGATTTTCACAATAACACCATTTTCTTCTTCAAATTCAAATCAGCAATTATTAAACCTTAGGAGATGGAGAATTAGAGAGAAAAGAGAGGAGATGCATCTATCTAGGTTTTTTTAGTTTGGGGATTTTGCCTAGCTTATCTTTTCCATTTTTGGGGTTTGTATATATCAAAATGGGAACATTTTGATGAAGAGACTGGTGTTTTCATGGCCTCACACGCCTTCTGTTAATTTGAGACACACTTTCCGTTTGTTGATGAACGTAGGATGCGAAAGTTCATTTTTTGGGCATTTTAGAGGCTACAAAGTGCAACTTTTTGGTCAAGGGACTAAAAATTACAACTGATGATACTTCCAAAGCAGAAGATGCTATTTGCCTTTTTTTACTTTAACGGTTATTGAGACTTTGATACCTGTCGGATTACAAACATTGCCTTGGTTATTTGCCTTGTGCACCTTTCACTACACATCACAGACCAACCAAAATGGTAAAAAATCAAAGTCGCTCAAAAACCATAATCAAAATTTTTCCATCCAAATCGTTAAAGACTTAAATGTAAGCCGCGTTCTCTATGATTGCTGGTTAATATTATTGAAGCCTGCCTAGCATTGTGGTCTGTTCTATATTGCTGTGGAGCTTTATCTCTTTTTGACCATATTCAAAAACATGAAGTACAGAGTTTGTCTTGAAAATTACTTTGAAAGCCTTATAGCCGCAAATTCCTCATTGGATGACATTTGACTTCTGGATGGAAAAAAGGCTAAAATGGTCCTCCAACTTGGCTACAATTTGAAAGTTGGCCATTTACCACCTTTTTTGCCAATTTAGTCTGGCTCTTTTTAACAAATGGGTCATTATTTTGTCTCACATTAAACGGGCGTCTAACAAAATGACAATGACAAATGCGTTAAATTAAAAATATTGAAGAAAAAATTATCTGAAAGATTTTTTTTCCCCCCCAATAAGATAATCTGAAAGATTGAAACCATGAACTTATTTTCAAAAAAAAATGAAAACTGAGTTTGAGGGAACAAGTGATTCATTGATAAATAGCAAATGCTACAAATTACTGAAGAATGTTACATTTCTTCATCATCCACGATGCATTCAAATTCATCCCAAAAAAAGCATTCAAAAGGAACAACAAATGGTAGTTATCATCTCATTCAACATAAACTAGAATGCAAAAATAATCTGCTAAATGAAGCTAATAATTAAACGGTATAATCTTCAATTGAAAGCTGGTGGTAATGGGTTTGAGAATTTTCTCGAGAACCAAACACAAACTTTCCTTGAAGGAGATAAATGGAATGATGAATAATCCTTCTTCATCACCACCACCGTTCAAGAACTAGGAAAAACGAATAAGAGATTGAGAATCAAAGAATGACACACATTGCCATCAACGTAATCGACAGAAAAAACAAAGAATCAAAGAACCAAAAAATACAACCGGATATTCACCGGAAAAATGAAATCGCAAAATCACAACTAAAATCAACAATATTTGTAACAAATTGAAGAGGAAAGCGAGATGAGTCCATAGGTACCTAAATCGGAGAAATAAAGTGACCGGAAGTCGTCGGAAAAGTGGTTGGAAGACTTCACGACCCAAAAACCCACGAACCTGACCCAGTTTGTTCTTGCTCCCTGGCCACTGGTCGACGACAAGGAGGGTACCATTACAAAGCTTAGGTTGAGGGGAGTCAACCTGTGTGCTTAGATCGTCCATCCAAGCTGTGGGGAGTCAACCAGTGTGCTCTCATCTCACCTTTGCGTTTTGAAGCTCTACATGGACCATGAGAGAAGCGAGGTTAATGGAAATGAGATTTTTTTAATTAAATAAAATACATGCTCCTAAAAAAAAATTAAATAAAGAGTTGGCCGCACATGCACAGCAAACATAAAAATTGGCCCATTTTGTTCACAAAGAGCCAAGTTGCTGACTAAATTGGCCAAAAAAGGTGGTAAATGACCAACTTGCAAATTTTAGCCAAGTTGGAGGACCATTTAGAGCCTTTTTCCATTATGGATTATAGTACTATGAATGAACTTCATTGGTACTTACATTAAATTTGCTCATCCTCCATTGGCGTTCTTGCTGTGAAATTTTGTAGCAAGGTCTCTATTGAATTTTACAGGCTGCATGCAAGAATGCGCCTGATAGCGGTGATGCCAAGAGAGCTGTTGACCTCCTATACAACACAGCTTTGATCTCCAGCATGGTGAGAAGGAATATAGGACCCTGCTCTGTTTTTAAGTGATCAGTATGCATTGTTTTCTACGTTTGACTTGTATAAATCTGTGATGATGCAGCCCGACAGCTCAGCTGAGTTGGGTAACAAGATATATGATATGATGACAATGGGACTTGGAGGCCAATGGGATAGATCTGATGGAGAGAATCCAGATTTGCTTGAGGATGACGTTGCAGAATCTGAAGCCGCCATTAATGAATCCACAAAGCCTGAAATAGTTGAACCATCAGAAGAGAGGGCAGAGAATGATCCTTGGAATGACTAAATGTCATTGTTTTGGCAATCTGAAGGGGAAATGATGCATTGGGGTACACAGAATATACGATTACAGTAAGAATTTGAAGTGCAAGAGGAATACAGGCATTCTGCTAACTATTTATGGTAAGGGTTGTGGGAAAAATCTGTCTACGCAATCCCATAGCACCCGACCAACCAAAATGGGAAAAATCACACAATAAGTACAATCTATAAAGATTCAACTTTCATACTTGTTTTTCCCAGAATTTGCTTCTCAGCAAACATATATTAAAATGAAAAAAAAAAACCATTTTGATGCAGTTATATGTAATTCCTGGGGCTGAAATACTAAGTGCAAATCTCTTCCTGGCCATGGACATTGTAAAGCTAAACTGTATAGTACACACATATAAACCTTAGAAACCAAACTACAAAGGACATTTAAAAAAAATGAAAAGAAATTTTATACTATCAAGGTTTCGGGGAAAAAAAAAAATGTTACTTAAGCATTATGTTAATTAAGCATCTCCCATGCAGCATATGGTTCAATATGCGTATGACTAGACCTCAATTTTCAACCTACTGCATGACGTATAATACTCTAAGTGCCTAAAAGTTGCACTGCATTGTGCTATTATATATGCTTTGGAAAGGCAGAACCAAAATTTCTGCTCTGACTAGTCTTGTAATCACCAATATCAGAAAGCAGAAGACAGTAACAACAAATTTATTTAAGTTATGAGAAGCAAACATTTTATAATGTCAAGAGATAAGGTCATATTATGAAAGTTGCAGCAGAAGTAAGCCCAAATTTCGTATGAACAGTAGTGAAAAAATACATAATCAAAACTAACTCACTGATTCACTGCATAAAGTTAAATATGTAATAAATGCATAATTTCTGTAGGGAGAGCAAACTCTAGAAAATCTTCTAGTATTTGAATCATTTCGGATTTATTTCAGCACCTCAATTATTTGGACAAAGTTAAAATTTTTTCAGATTTCTAACAATTCATTCCATACAGAGTGAACCTTCTTTAAATTAAAATTTTTTCAGATTTCTAACAATTCATTCCATACAGAGTGAACCTTCTTTAAATTAATTCTACATTTTTGTATCTCAAAATTGAATGCAACAAAGGAAGCAAGAAACCAAATAAAACGATAGCCATCCAACAGCAGCATATAGCAAGAAGATACTAGCTAACTTCAGCTGGTTGACCTAATAATATTGAAAGAAAAATTTTGAGGAACATAAATTCTCCAAGGAGTTAGAATTAGACTGTTCAGCAACACAATAAGCTTTTTTCAGATATTATGGTAAATTTTACGTGATGAAATATTCAACATTCAAGTCAATAAGAAATTAACATCTAGTGATGAATAGAATAGAACAGCTACCATACCTCAGGTAGATTGATCTCTTTATCTCAATTACTGCTGGACGCCCTCCAATAGTCCAGCAGTAATTACTGCTTTTTTCAGATATTATGGTAAATTTTACGTGATGAAATGTTCAACATTCAAGTCAAGAAAAAATTAACATCTAGCGATGAATAGAATAGAACAGCTACCATACCTCAGGTAGATTGATCTCTTTATCTCAATTACTGCTGGACACCCTCCAATAGTCCTAGGCTCCGCTACCCGAACTCAAGTACCAATGTGGTAAATGGATGCATTCCAAATGTCAAATCCATAAATTTCTGAAAATTTTCCACTACAACGAAGTGCCCATGTGACGTTCCCATGCCCAAGTGTCAAGTACCTGACACAAGTAATGAATAGTCCGGGTAGCTAACATAGGTCATGGATGATGCCTGAAAAGAAAGAACCAATAATGTTCAACTGTTAATATCAACCTCAAGAAAGCCCATCATCCTTAAACAATTAGACTGAAATAAAAGTAGAACTTTTCCAAATTTCTATCAGCAGTTCAAAATCCATGTTGATAAGCACAGAAAATCTAATGATTTAGAAAAACATAATCTACCTAAATGGTTGAAGCAATTTTCATTAGTTAACATTAAGAAAT
Source organism: Croton laevigatus (assembly GCA_949640765.1). Classification (NCBI taxonomy): domain Eukaryota; kingdom Viridiplantae; phylum Streptophyta; class Magnoliopsida; order Malpighiales; family Euphorbiaceae; genus Croton; species Croton laevigatus. Next base: position 21,924 of record CATIWJ010184586.1, read on the forward strand.
AAAGTCAACTTTAAACAGTGTCTGAAGTTTAGACATGCACCATGTGCATCAACAGGCATACTAGACCCTCAATTTCCATCCAATTTCCATCCTACTGCATGAAGTATTAGTACGATGGGCATTTACCATCTATAACTTACCCAATTAATCAAATTCAAACCTCATCAACCAGCTATCATGAGGGTGGCTGCAGTTGTTTCAACCCCCGTACAACTTGTTTCATTGTAGGTCTAGTAGAAAGCGAGTCAACCGTACATTTAACTGCCATATGCAAGACTTCAACCAAATCATCATGAGGACCTATATCCCATAGCCCAACAGTGAAGAATTCCTTTGCCCGGCCCTGTCCAAGGAGCATGCATGCCCATGCAACAATATTGAAACCATTCCCATAGGGTGAGAATGATGGATCCAAAGCTTTCTTATCAGAAAGTAACTCTAAAAGCACAACCCCATAACTGTATACATCAGCTTTATCTGAAACACGACAAGTCATTGCATATTCAGGAGCAACATAACCAAAAGTTCCCGCCACTCCAGTAGTAGCATGGGTTTCAGAAGTTCCCAAAAGCCTGGCCAAACCAAAGTCAGATAAATAGGCATTGAAATCATCATCTAGAAGGATATTGCTGGGCTTCACATCTCGATGAAGCACACGCGGCACACACTTATCATGCAGGTATGCAAGTGCACGAGCTATGTCCAAAGCAATCTTGTGTAGTATCCTCCAATCCACTGCCCTTGTGGACCTTTCCTGGATGAACTTTTCCAAATTACCACCAGACAAATAATTATATACGAGGAACATTTCCGTTTCACTGGCATGATAACCAATCAATGTAACAAGATTTGGGTGATGTAGCCTTTCAAGGGCCTTAATTTCAGCATGAAACTGCTGGACACCATGAAATCGTCCAACAGCAAGTCGTTTAATTGCAACTAAGACTCCAGGAGATATCTCCGCCTTGTAGGTAGCACCAAACCCTCCATGGCCAATGCAGTTGCTTGCATTGAAGCTACCAGTGGCCCGCACGACATTCTCAAATGTCAAGGGAACTCCAATGTCTTTAAAGATCGTTACTTCCTTTTTTTCAGACCCCATACCTTTGGATTTTGGACTACATTTTCTGGTGTAGAGGAATAAGACAATTAGAGCAAGAAGAACTGAAACTATGGCTGATGCAGATGCCATTGATGCTATCTCAATTGAACTGAAACCACTCTTCTGGCTCTGGGTAACAGATGATGCAGTATAGCCTTGTGTTCCAGCAGCATTTGCTAGATCTGAAGTCGGCACTGTTAGGGAGAAGAGATGGCAAGGACGCAGATAAGGGTTTCCAAGAACACTACTGCATTTCATCAAATTGTTACTTAACGGCAGTGGGCCAGATAAGTTATTGAATGACACATTGAATGCTGAGAGCATAGTCACATTTGCCAAACCAGATGGAATCTCCCCAGAAAGTTTGTTGTCATTGAGTAGAAGAGCAGTTAGGTTTGTCAAGTTCGCAAGATTTTTTGGGATCTCCCCAGACAGTATGTTTGAAGATAGATCCAGCACTTCTAAAGACTGCAACTCACCCAAACTATAAGGGATAATACCATTTATTTTATTTGCAGCCAAGGAAAGATACTTCAGGTCTTTAATTTGACTGAGACTACTAGGAATCTGACCTTGCAAAAGGTTCCAACTCAGGTTAAGATAGATAAGTGATACCAATTCACCAACACTAGGAGGAATGAACCCCGTAAGCTGATTGTCAGATGCATCCAAAAGTACGAGCGATCTGCACATCATACCAATATCAGCTGGAAGCTGGCCATGCATTCTGTTTTTGCTAACATTAAGAATCAATTTGTTCAGTTCACCACATTTCTCAAACAGAATCCCTGGGAATTGCCCGGGCAACTTGTTTTCTCCAGCAAAAAATGCATATGCAGTTCGTTTCCCAGACCTCACAGGTGCAATCGGCATAGACTTGATGATACCCGTAAAATTGTTGCCCGCAAAGTTGTGAAAGACTGCAATTTCACTATCTTCCCTGAAAAGCTGTATGGGACTGCCCGACATAGATTTATTGGCAAAAAATGATAAATAGGCAGACGATGGAACGCTGGTACTGTAGCGGTTTCCATTTGCTGAAGGCACTGATTGGCAGCTGCCATTGTAGAAACTGGGGATTGAACCAGACAAGGAATTTCCACTTACATCAAACACAGTCATACAAGGAACTGGAAGCAACTCAACAAGCTCTCCCACAAGCTGATTATGACTTAGATCAAGATACCACAGCTTATTGCAGCTACTAAACTCATGAGGAATCTCACCAGAGAAAAAGTTATGGGCCAAATTGATCATCTCCAATTTCTCACAACCATCCCAGTCGCTTTGCAACCTGCCCTCAAGAGTCGCACTTGGCGCCCACAACATCTTCAGATTTGGAAGTGTCATAATTTCAATGGGAATGCCCCCTTGGAAGAAGTTAAAATCTTCATTTACAGAACTCAGCTGATCCAGCAAATAATCCCCTCTTGAACTGTTAACATCCTGATACGGGTCAAACAAATTTGAAAGCACAAGCACAGACAAAGCGGAGCACTTGCCTAATTCAGAAGGTATTGGCCCACTAAGACTATTTCTTGATACATCCAACACTTCGAGCTTTCCAAGCATACCAAGTTCAGATGGAATAACTTCTTCAAACAAATTTGAATACAATAACAATGTCTTCAAATTACCACAATTCCCTAGACTACTAGGGATTTCTCCAACAAAGAAATTGCCAGATAAGTCCAAGTGCTCAAGTTTCTCACAATCATCCCCAATCTCACTAGGCACTGCACCACCAAGCTGATTCAGTGACAAATACACACCTCTAAAAGCTCCAATGAATGCAGGGATTGTCCCATTAATGCGATTAACAGCTAAATTCAATATCTCTAAATTTCTGCAATGAGAAATTGAGCTGGGTATTCCTCCTTCTATCATGTTAAACCCTAAATTTAGAACCCGCAAGTTCCTTAACCGGTCAAAGGAAATTGGTAGCGACCCAGATAAAACATTGCCTTCCAGATCAAGAACCTCTAAATTCTCCATTCCCCATATTTCCGCAGGTATCTCCCCATGAAACACATTAAAAGGCAAAGATAAAAACCTCAACTCAGTTAACTTAGCAAAATCAGGTATCAATTTCCCCACCAAAACACCATAACCACTTTTGCAATCTCTTCTAATTCCAAATCCATAAAGTGGATACTGAGTAGATCCTGAGCAAAAGAAAGGGCTTCCATTTTTACTACTGTGTCCAGTTATGCTTATGGCCACTACGCGAGAATTGTTGTCACAAGACACACCAGACCAGAAGCAGTGGTTGGAGTTGATAAGATTCCAGTTAGAGAGGAGCCCTGATGAGTCAGACACTGAATTCTTAAACTGGAACAGCACTGATTTGTCTGAATGACCAGAGGCAACACCATATAGCAAGGAAGATAGTAACCAAAAGACAAAAAACAGCTTCCACTCATTAAAAGAATGCCATTTGATAACTGTAGGAGAAAAACTACACCAACTCATCCTACAAGTCCTGCTGAATATGCATGGAAATCAAAAGCAAAGCATATAAAGTTATAAATTAATAGTAGTATATTAATAATAATATATAAACAAGAAAAAGAAAATGCAATTTACAAGCTAATTTTTCTTTGGCTAAACACTAAGCATTAACATGAGCATGATGGCATGTAGCTTAAAATAACTCAAGAAAAGCTTAACAATTTCATAACCCAGAAGTAGACATTGTCCCCAGAACACCCAAAAGCTAAAAAAGCCTGCAAACACAGTGTCAAAAGTTTCCACAATTCCCAAATGATTTTGATGACAATCCAACTGGCACAACTATGAAAATATGGGCACATATGAGCCAATAATTTTAATTTTGCCTTGACTTTTTTTTTATGAATATAATAGCAAAATTCAGCCAGAGTTAGGGAAGCTAGACAGGAAAGTCCAATTCTAAGTCAATTACTCAATTTAAAATAAATAAATAATGGGAAAGTCCAAGCCTTAGTCAATTAGCCTATTCACAACTATTCTTGCTAATTGTGACGAAGGTGAAGATTGCTTTGTGCTCAGGGTAGTTTTCGTTGACTATTGACCTTTTTCTATTTAATAAGAATGTTCTGAAAGGGAAAAGTAAAAAATTGCAAATGTCATCAAATGGAAAGCACATAAAGCTTGAAAGTATCTAGGTTCTTTAGTTTCAACAGTAAAAGCAAACTCCAGAAAAACAAATAATTTGCCCACAATTGTTGCTATCATTTTAATGGTTAAACTCAAAAATTACCTATAACAGCAATTTAAGAGTCTAAGAACAAATAAGCCTTATTATTGTTCAGCATCTTTTGTTTCAGCTTCAATGTAAACAACTTCTAAAAAAGAGTCCTTTCCTGCAAAAGAGACAGTTGTGGTTCAAAATTCACAAATCATTTAGCACTGAAATGAATAGTGAACACGATAGATTAGACATCATTTGCAGCAACGTGTAAATGTACAATGGATACTTGGATACTAATCTCCACCCATTTTCCATAAATAAATAATCAGAATCTAAGTTGTCAAACTCGTGAGTCAAAGTAGAATCACACAAGGTTCGATTGACTCATAACATAAAATTGACTCATAATACCAAAATGTTTGATGTATATTTTGAAAATCAATTTCATTACATATGCAAATATGCAAATGAGAGGTGTCTTTAAAAAGAACAAAAAATAACGACTGAATTCAGCATAGGTGACGAGCATAATTATAGACTGAAAATCATGCTAATTCTAACCATTTTAACAAGGATCGATGAGAATGACCGAAATCATGCCAATTCTATACATTTTAACATTCCAACTGCAGCTTTTGGACGAAAATAGACTGAAATCAATAAAATTACTGAGGTTATGCATGACTGAAATCAAGCTATGTGCATGTTACTCTTTTCTAGTTTCTACCCATTAAAAAAAGTTTCAACTAATTGAACTGATTTTTCTATCAATTTTATTCAAGTTGCAGGTGCCGTATGAAACATAGATAATATAAATTGAAAAGCAACAATAGATAATTGTATGATAAAGCTTACAAGTTCATACGAAAAGGAAAGAAACAACATTGCTTAATAACATTCAAGAATGAAAAAAAAACTCAGTCTCTTGGACATAGATTGAAATCTGAAACTGAAAGCAAACTCGAAACGTGCAGGAACTAAATCTAGTGCATTCATTATTATTATTATTAAAGAAAATAACAAACAATTGAAGATGAAGAATAAAAGAGAACTGAACCAACGTTGGCTGGAGAAAATCAGTTACAGCCGTCTAAGAACTTGAAGGACCAAAATCGGCTCCAACCGAAAGTAGCAGACAGATCGACGGTGGTAAACTCTAGCTACAGCGCCGGGCTGGTTCGAAATATGGCAGAATGTGAGAGTACTGAAGACTGAAATGGAAAGAGTAATGAGGGAAACTATTTAGCACTGAGGAATGAGGAATCAGGAGGAAATGGAAGGAATGAGTAAATCGACTCTACTTTGACAACCTTAAGAGAGGAAGAAATTGATGAATAGAGGATGAGAGGGAAGAAGAATTAGGGGTTTGAATTTGGGCAAGACTCAAACATGAACGACGTCGTCTGGTGGGATTATGGACCGACGAGGGTGGGTTTATATGGCGGTGTCGTTTGTAGTAAAGGTTCCAGTTTGCCGAGACTTCACCCAGAAGCCAGAAGTGTTTCCATTCTTAAACTTGTACTGTACCAATTGACTCACCAGTTTTATCTATAATTAATATTTAAATATTC
>CATIWJ010184597.1:0-15948 GCA_949640765.1 Croton laevigatus
AAATTTAATTTATTATTCAATTAATGTAATTTTTTTAATTTTCTTAAAAATAAAATTTAAAATTTTTTTATTTATATTATAATCTTGCTAAATTTAATAGTATACATTATAAATATAACAAAAATAAAAAATAAAAAAATCAAAAATTATTCAACATATATTCAACATCGATTCAACAATTATTCAATACACATTCAATTTCGATTTAACACACATTCAACATCGATTCAACACACATTCAACATCAATTCAACACACATTCAAAATCGATTTAACTTCAATTCAACAATTATTCAACACACATTCAACATCGATTCAACAATTATTCAACACACATTCAACATCGATTCACAATTATTCAATACACATTCAACTTTGATTCAACAATTATTTAACACACATTCAACATCGATTCAAAAATTATTTAACACACTTCAACATCGATTCAACAATTATTCAACACACATTCAACATAGATTTAATACTTATTCAACACATATTCAACTTCGATTCAACAATTATTCAACATCGATTCAAAAATTATTCAACACACATTCAACATCGATTCAATAATTATTCAACACACATTCAACTTCGATTCAACAATTATCCAACACACAACATTGATTCAACTTCAATTCAATAATTATTCAACATACATTCAACATCGATTCAACTTCGATTCACAATTATTAAACACATTCAACATTGATTCATCTTCGATTCAACAATTATTCAACACATATTCAACATTAATTCAACTTTGATTCAACAATTATTCAATACACATTCAACATAGATTCAACTATTGTTCAACACACATTCAACATTGATTCAACTTCAATTCTATAGTTATTCAACACATATTTAACATTTTGCTTTGAGTGGTGAGAAATGCATCGTATTATAATGGATTTGTTTCTACTTGTCTGAACTTGTTTTAGAATGAGAGTGAATAAATTGTAATTGCTTGTTTTATTTCGCACCAAAGCAAATATTAGAATTTCAATCATTTTAATCTGCTTCATGTGTTGGTGGATGTAATTCAGTTTTGAAAGCGACATTATAAAAAATGGTAAAAGATTGGAATATGCAAATCTTGATCGTCTTTTCAAAATTCACCTGATTAACTAAGAATCAATGGAATTTTGATTCCAAATTAGCAAACTAAAAGTTCTACTTCCTTGAGCTATTTAGAAATTCTTATCCTTTAATTCAAGGTATTATTCAAATGAACTAATATCTATTTGTTTACATTTTCATACTAAATTTTTCTTACATATATTGACAAAAAAGACACATATTAGATATGAAAAAAAAAAAAGCTTTTTATATACTGCAATAACATACAAAATTGTAAATTCAATTAATGAAAGAGCAAAGATCTAAGACTGAAAGATTTATTTGTAAAATATATATATATATATACTAGCATTTATGAATAACAATTATATATTTTTATTAAGACAATAATAATTATAATTACAGATAATCAAATTCAACAAACACCTATTGTGAATTCAATAATGGATTCCCATCCGAAGTAATTATTACAAGACTATTCAATGAAAAATGAATTTCAGCAAAAAGTTCTTATACAAATAAATTACAGCTATGAAATAAAAAAAAAAAATTCAAAAGTAGAATCAAGGTATGTAAAACAGTTGATTTGATGACAAACTCTTCTATGAGGCATTTTATCAAACACATGGTATGCACTTTCTCTGCACTATCAAATAATTTATTTGACGATTATGTTTCAACCTCAATAGCAGAGAAAGATAAATCACTGGTAGATTTAAGAGCAAATATGGCAGCCTTTTTTCCCAACACTTTAATGAGATTTACTCCTGCTAGATGCTCTTCTATGGCCGGATGCCATGACCTCGCACTTTGAGTTGCGCAAAGCAAAACCCAAGTCATAATTTCTAAAAATTTCAAAAAGAGCTGCATCACAATTTATTTTGAGTGCGTCATCAGCTGATGGAATCCATCTTATTTGAGTACTCAAATTAACAAACCCTATAAATTTCGTTAGAGTTGATAAAATTTCCTATCATTCTCCATTTTCTCATTCTTATATAAGCAAAGTTGCAATTCTCACTTTATACACATCAAAAGAACATGAAGCTACTAAAAATATCATACTCGAATCGAACCATGGTCGCATGATAATTTCGACCACATTTAAGAAGTCGACTGGATAAAAAAAATTTCTTTTCATGAAAAATATGAAATGAAAGGGCATAAACTAAATGAAAGTCCTGTCTATCTGGTCAGTCCTTTTTTTTTTTTATTATATCTGTAAATGTAAACTTGTGAAAAGTAGTTTCATCATATGCTTTAAAAACCAGAAATTTTAAGATTCAACGATTAAGATACACCAAACAATAGTTTGTTGAATTTGTATTTGGGACCTGGCTTCTCGCCGGAGGTCCTCAGAATGAGCCCTTGCTCAGTGGCTCGACGGAGATGTTGAAGGGGCCGAATAAAATTGGAGGTGGCAGTTGGTGATGAAACACGACATAGGAGGAGAGGAAGAGGAAGGAGAGTCTGAGGCGCGTGAACTCAAAAAAAAGAAAGAGAGTCTTTTTTTACAATTAAAATTTCAAAGTACCGAAAATAAATTTAAAATCAATGTCAAATTTTTTTTAAAGAAATAAAATAAAATGGGTCCTTATGTGTATATATTCCTATATTAATCTTGTACTTTAAGCCCATATATTATATTATTTGAATGAATTAATTATTTTTGAGGCTAACCTATTTAATAGATAATATTTATGCAAAATAATAATAATAATAATAATTTAATTTTTTGCAAAATGCAGCAACAGCTAGTCAATATAAATTTTTGTGAGTCGTGCGATCCTGACTTCATATCTTGTATCGACACCTTTTAAAAACAAGGTCAGAATGTTGATTATTATTATTATTAAAAAAAATAAAATTGTACATAAATATTAATTATTAAATAGGTTACCCTAAAAAATAATTAAATCATTCAAAAAATATAATACATAGACTTAAAGTATAAAATTAATATAGTACATGGATTTAAAATATAAAACTAAAATAATATAGAGATTTAAAGTATAAAGTACTATAGTACATAGACATTTTATGCTCATTCCATCAATGTGCATTACATGCACCATTAAATTGTAGACGGAAAATGCTCATACATAATCTTTTAATAGTACAAGGGTCTTAAACTATCATTAGTACAATGAGGGCCTATAGTAAAAAATCACGATAGTGCAGGGACCTTAATATATTATTGGCTAGAGAAACTCAATCCATTTATTTATCCCAACTTTCTTGCACGAGAAAAGTAACCTCCCTATGTTAAAAAAAAAAAAAAAAAAAGTTAACTTCTCGAGCCGAATGCTCGAAGTACAACTTCTCGTTATGGATATCCAAAAACACTCAAATTATATATCTCGAAAAATAACTTTTCCACGAGTGCATTTCTAGAAAATACAATTTTCCGCGATGCGTAAATCTCAACTAATTCTCATTCCATGCAATATAAAGTGGTTATTTGAGTAATTTTCACGAGGATTAAATGGTAAGTTTCTAGAGGATGCTAAAGGAATTTTCAAATATTTGAGAATCAAATAATTTTCCGCTCCTCTAATTCTGATTCCATTATATTATACTATTCTTCTTATCAAACACACATATAATAGGAATCTTTATTCCCTCTCATTTTCACATTTCATTTCTTAGTCATTCCACTCCGTTTCTCATTTCATTGCACTAACTAGTCATAGTTAGCCTTCTGTAAAAGGCTGTATTATTCTCTAAGCTATTGTCAAAAAAAACATTGCTTGACTACTTGTCTAGCCCATTGTATTTTCAAACTGGGAGTATGAACAGAGACTATTGAAAAATGATGGATTTAAAATTCCTCAAGGAAATTTCTCAAAACGTTGACCCAGAAGATTCAATATAAAAACAAGATTGTCCTTTTCAATCTTGCTATCCATAAAAAACAGCTAACAAAATGTTTTAAGAATAATAATAAAAAAATAAAAATCTTAAAACCTTGTCCCTTGAATTTTCTATTTGGGGTTTTGTTTTTATTTTACTTAGTTTAGTCAACAAGTCATTTGCTTGGAACACAGTATAGTTCTACTTAGGACAAAACAAGAACCCAAACAAATTACTTTCTTTTTTCTGTCAAAGTTCTTCTAATCAAATTATGTGGTTCTAAGTTGGATTAAAACATACTTTATTAGGTAATACAGATACTCCTCATATAGATAATCCAAAATCCATATCAAATAGCAATGCAGAAGTCTACATCCTGGCTAGTAATTACAAGCAAATTAATTCACACGCCCTTGAAGTTGCGTAAAACGCACTTCAGTTAGGCAAAATGCTAGGGCTTCCCGCAACTGACATCCCAAGATACCTCATATTATACATTATTTAACCTTAATAGTTCGGAAACTTGTACCTTAGTAAAGGTTTACTTATTGTTCTGCCTCGTGCTTTCGTGATAATCAACAAATTTATGCAGATAAGTAGCGATTCATCCATGAGCTGAATCGGGACCATGCTAGCTGAGCAGCAGCTTCATTTTCATCTGAAATTCCCATGCCCTTCCTCCTCTTAACACCTTCTTCAGAAGTGTTCATAAAAGCATGGCCAATGCCTGGATAAATGTGTACCTCATATGGAATTCCTGATGCTTTCAGCTTTTCCTCTAAAGCCTTCGCAGCCTGAAAATTTGGAATTCCTTTACACCATTAATAAATACGTCATTTCTTTCTTCAAGGCAGTATAAGTAGAACATTCATAACTTGTCAATATTATACACAAAGCCTTAGTGGACATTGTTTATAGCTAGTTTGACATTCTGATTACTAATAGCATGTTCTGATCCAAAACTACGACTAATCTTATTGATCCAAACGGCTGTCCAGAAATTTTTTTTATAGAATCACACATGTGAAACTTTTACCCAATCGATTATAGGCCCATAAAATAATATTTAAAAAAATCTGTAATTTGTTAGTCCATGAGAAGTCTTCCTCATTTACAATAGCAATACTAAATGAATAATTAGGATTCCAATTACTATTTCAAATTTACATTTTGTTTTGATGGTGCATTGTCTAATTATGTAAGACATAAAAAGACAAACCGTTCAATATTGAAGTAATACTCCATTACTGTTTTACATATTTCAAGCTCAAAATTTATTTTCTAACAGGGATAGAAAATAAATATTCAAATTACTATACCAACCCATAAAAACTAATCAAGCATGCTACAAGAGTCTCCATCATTTTCAGGCACTGTAAAATGTGTAACCATGGAAACATTTAAGGTAGAGGAAGTTGCATAGAGCTATTTTGTTTTTTTCTCATAAAGTTAAAAGTGAAAAATCTGGTAGATGAAATGATGTATGATCAACACAAGCCTTTACTAAATAGGCCCCAGAGGAAATTCCACTTAAATTACATCACTTCAAAGTTCAAACTAATACAAGGGAAACGTCAAAAAAAAAAAAAAAAAAGGACCTCTTACACCAAATACTCATGGGATCTCTTTTTTTGCATACATGTAATCATAATTAAATGCTCCAGTTTGATGGAAGACATGCAGAGAAGAAACTGAATTCAGATAAACAAAATGAAAGCCAAGGAAAAGCAGGAAGAGACCTGAACCAACCAGAAGGGCATTCATTCCGGTTAACATTCTATTCTATAGGAGGGAATACATGCAAGCTTTCACTGCTAAAATGTCCTAGCTTAGGTGTATTTCCTCATAATTGAGTGCGGAAAATGAAGATCAACAGCAAAAATTCATTCAGGAAGCAATATGCACAATATTGATGCATTATAATTTGAAAATACCATTACTAATAATACATAGATCCTGAAGCCCTCATTTTCTGAAGTACTTCAAGTTGAAAAGTTATGCAAGGAATCGAATATATTTCAGTCATATTAATGTTGAAATTGATGAAATATGAAAAGGATGCCATACCGTAACATCCGAAAAACCAACAAAATTATCAAGCTCTCCAAAATGAGCTTGAATAGGTGCCTTAGCCTGGGCAGGATCAGCAAGATCTGATGAAGGAGCACCATAGAATGCGACAACAGCATCAACCCCAGGGACCAAAACAGAACTTGCAATGGAAAGAGCACCTCCCATGCAATACCCAGTTACTCCTACCTGTAATAATTAACCACAAGATTACTTGCCAAAAAAAAATTAAGAACTCACTAGTGCAGTTAAAATTACAAAGGTCAGACTGAAAAATAAAAATATTTGAGAAATAAGCACAAAAATTAACATCAGATTTTGAGAAAACAGTACAATTTGAAGAAAATCAAACTTATTTATTGCAATAAAATATCAGAGAGAGAGAGCAGAATTCTACTCCAAATGGAGAATGCTCCTAGTTCATCAACTCTTCCCCTCTTACTAGGGGAAAAAAAAGCCTCCATAATAATCTTATAGTGGTCCTGAATTCTGAGGCCAGAGCCATCCAGTCATGAAGCTTTATTGTTTGAGCAGCAAAGTAAATTTAGAATCAAAGCAAGATGAAGCCTGCATCACCCAGTTTCACTTCAGAAATGAAACTTGCAATTTTCCATCTTTAGTCATATTGTCATCCTTTAATTCACTTAAATAGTCAGAAAACCTGTTTACATAACATGCAACTGCGGGAATTTGGGTTCTAATCACAATAAGTGTTGCAGGAAGCTTTATACAGCATCTAAAGTTCATAAATTAAAGATTATATCCATTAGAGTAAATTAAAAACCATCATATGGTCTTATAGATTTCAGAATCACATAGGAATAGGACTATCCAGAAGATTAGTAAATAATGAGTATAATCAAGCAGTTGACATTACGGCATTCCAGAAATAGTAGTTCTAATATCAAAGAAATAAGTGCCAAACCTTCTTAGAACCATTAGCCTTTAGCCAATTAACCGAAGCATGGATATCCTTAACAGCCCCTTGCCAGTCAAGACCTTCCATCAAATGTTGAGCTTCAGCAACATCCAGCCCTACCTTTCCCCGATACAAACTGAAACAAGACAAATATTAGACAATAAGAAGTGACGAAAATATAAAATACTCTTAAAAATAATATGGCATCATTATAACAAGATACAACATCACTGATTCTTAGCTGCTTACTCAGGGATAAGTGCCTTAAAGCCAGGCCCTAATTGTGAAATTTTTATAGCGTGGTTCTTGATCTCAAAATCAACACCCCACCATTCTTGGAGCACAACAATCCCAGGAGCATCTTCTTTTCCCACCACGTATGCATCAAATGTCTGATAAAAAAAATATTCAGGAATAGGTAAAGAAAATAGCTCACCATCAATAATTTAGTACCAAAAAGCATTCAACCTGGTTGAATTGAGTTTAGGTGTGGTTGGGTGCGATCACAAACTGCTCATATTCCAGCTATAAATTCCCATAATTTACTTTCTTTTCATGTTAATTGTTTGGCTTATGCAAGTTTAAGTACCTATGTCATGTCAAATAATATATCCACTAGAAATGACCCACAAAATTTATCCTTCAAAAACGCTAAAAAGTTACAAATTCGAATAATTTTTCAATCGAGATCATCAATAGTCTTCATAAGTTGAAACAATGCCATAAAAATTCGAACTTTATACATTTGATCAGTACTCAGAAATGAAAAGGCAAACCCAATGTCCACGACTGAATATACGAGACATTTAACAAACACTATGTACAAATTATCGCTTCCGCAAAAATCATAAACAAAAGGCAATTAAATAAAAGGAAAAAATGAACTAAAACACATGAAAAAAGAAAATTAAAGAAAGATAGAGAAGAGAAAAACGTACTGTATCCTCCCTCTGGATTTGGATTTTCTTGAAAGGAGCAGAGGTGGAATCAGCCATTGCGCGAACCTGAAAACGGGAGGCGGAGAGAGACGGAAAGAGTGTCCGAAGATGGGAAGTGGCAGTGGCAGTGGCAGTTGAAGACTTTAGAAGGGTCGATGAAGTGAAAATTCTAGAGGGCGTTGATGATGACACAGACAGTATACCTGAGAGCATATCTTTTTGCTGCTTGCTATTTCACCCTACTATTTTTACATTTGATTGTTCTCCCTTTTTTACTCAAATATACAAAATTGGAAATTCACACGTTTTAGGCCCTCTGGCCCAGTATTCAATTGACATGGAGGCCCAGTTCTGCAGGCCCTCTGTAGCACGACGTCCTTATTATTATTATTATTATTACATCCAGTCACCAAATTACATTGCCAACTAATACGAATTTGGGTACTAAGAGTCTAATTAAGAAAGCAACTCTCCCATCCAATTTTTCCTATTCATAACACTAGGATTTGAACATGGACCTTGTTAAAAATTCATTGTCAAATGGTGGTAAAATTCCAATTTCTTCTTTGTAGTATTTCCACCAATCCACTTTTACAACAACCCACCTAGCCACCATTGTTGAAGCCTCCATCAAGTTTCACCAACCTCCATTTTTTGACCAAGAAAAGCTTGTGTTCATACTCTTTTTATGCACTATAAATAGAGGGCTCTTCCAATAGCAAGACATAGGAAAATAAGGAGGAAAATCACAACTAAATAGTTGTGTGTAAGAGAGAGAGGTTTGAGTAAAGTTTTAGGAGAGAGTCCTAAAATTGGGTTTAGAAAATAGTAGAAAAATAATTTTGGGGTGTGTAAGAAATATTTTCTTTGAGTGCTATTTTTTGTATTGTGGTGTGTATTATAATTATTTGGATCAATTAAGTGCCGTTATTTTTTACTGCTCATTTCCAACACCATTGTCTTTTTTCTTTGTCATTTTTCTCTGTAAAAAAATAGATGTCTTTCTTCTTTGTCATTTTTCTCGGTAAAAAAAAATACTGTATACAACTTCTTTCGAATAGTGCTGATTAATTTTTTCTTTCATTGACTTTACTATTCAATTAATTATTGCTGATTATTTTGTTTTTGTTTGTTTGAAAATTTTGCTTTGTTTGACCAGGTTAAAAGATTGCGATAACAGAAAATAATAATAATACTAATAATAATAATAACCATATTTGAATCTGGGAGAGAAGAAAAACCTTGAGGAAGCAATTTCTTGGGGCAGAGCTTCATCTTCCTGGCAAATCTCCATTAAAGTCAAAAAATGATGTCGTTTCGTACCATTTCAGTCATCTTTCTCCAAACAAAGAAAACTGAGTTCAGTAGTAGGTACTCATAACTAGGGCTGCAAATGAGCCAAGCGGCTTGTGAGCGGCTCGGCCCTTGACTTATTAAATATTCGTTCGAGCTCGCTCATTTAATAAACGAGCCGAGCCGAGCTCAAGCTTACTGGTTTTATAAATGAGACAAGTTCGAGCTCATCAAATAAACGAGCCGAGTTTGTTTGCAATTTTAATATGCAAATGAGTCAAGCGGTTAGGTGCTCAATTCGTTAAATACTCGGTTGTTTAATAATCGAGCGGAGCTCGAGCTCAATTTTCGTGCCCGTCAAATAAACTAGCCGAGCTCAAATAGACCAATGCTCAGCTTGGCTCGACTCGTTTGCAGTCGTACTCATAATTCAAAATCCAAAACACTCTTCTTTTATAAATGGGAAAATTACGATGTAGTACTCATGTGAGGGTAATATTAATGTTTCATTACTTCATTTTGACATAATTGATAAAAGTAATTAAACTTCGCTCCGTCATGCATGCTAAATACCAGTCATTCTATAATTTTTAGGTGTATTCATAAAATATTTTGTCAATATTCTTTTTTTTAATATATATTTTTGAAATATTTTGGCAAAAATTGATAAAATTACTTATTACTTGAATAGTACCAAAAATTAGTGACTTCGGAATTAAAAAAAAAAAAAAGACCAAATAATAATATTGGTCAAATTTCATTATCAATTGTGGTTGATTTTTTTTATCTAAATAAAAAAATTGAATAAACATATAAATATTTTAATTATGTTATCTGAATTCTTTCAAAATAAAATAAAAGCACCAAGTAAAATTGATTACTTAAAACCCTTATAAATTGGTTTAAAAATCAAAATTTAGCTGGAAATCTTTTAGTCTTGAGTTGATATTTTCAAAAATGGTTATTGATTTGTGTCATTTTATTAGATATAAATTAATCATAATTTCGTATTCCACCAAAATAAAATGAAATAGTTTTGGTGAGTTTATGCTACCACAGATGAAGGCAACATTCCAATAACCCATTGCATATAGACAAATGTAGTCCCTTGTGGCAATAAGGAGGAGGTGAATTTGTTGACTTACAAAAATTGATGCAGAAGTTGGTGGTTAAATCAATCAAAATAATGAAGAATTTATAGTGGTTCGGCTATAAACTTAAGCATACATCCACTTCTCCGATTCTCTCTTGAATCGGGTTCCACTAATATTCAAGAAGATTACGACAAGGTTTTATTAAGTTTACCTCAAACTTAGGGTTTATTGCTCATCCCAAACTTACACAACCAATCTAATGTATTAAGTTCACACTTACACTCACAACAAAAACAGGTTGGGTTTAATGTTCACCCATTGAATGTTTTAAGATTAGGCACAAAGAGGTTGTTGAAAGAATTGATTGTAGTAGTTGTGCAACCTCTTAAATGAAACAAATGGGTGTATTTATACCTATAAATCATAAACTAGTCATTGTACTAGTTGAGAAGAAAGCTGCTCTGATTTTCTCAGGGGACATCGAGGGCGCGACCTATCTCAACGGTCTTCTCCAATGGATAGAAACAGTGTGGCGCATTTAATGCACTAGCCGTTGAACTCTGAAATTGGTTTGTTTCGACGCGATGGTACATAGTCGCGGGCGCGACTAGTTATTTACATTTCATAACCGTCATTTGAAAATTCATCACGAGAGTGGCCTAACTGATCTAAGGCAAGATGTAAATTCCATTTCCTTCTGGAAGTCTTTGGATTTTGTCGCAATCGCAAAGTGCATATCGCGAGCGTGACTATCTTGCCATACCTTAATCTCAGTCGAGACGAGATTCGTCACGAGCGAGATGAAAATTCCATTTGCTCCTGGACTAACTTTAATTTTGTCGCGAGCGTGATACCTTTGTCATGAGCGCGATTACATTGCCAGCTTTTAATCTCGGTCAAGATGATGTCATTCGCGAGCGAGATGAAATTTTCAATTCCTTCTGGACTAACTCTTATATTGTCACAAGCGTGAACTATTGCTCGTGGGCACGACTATCTTGCTAGACCAAATCTTGAGATAATTTCGGGAATTCAGGCTTGACTTGCTTTATTTTTATCTTTAAATGCTGAGATAACACAAAAATAACTTGAAACCAATCAGTAGATCACAAACTTAAGTATGTTTGTCAAAATATTCAAAACGTCAGGATTTTAGAAACTTAGCCCAACAACAAAGTGATGTTTGTTAGCTCAAAAAATTAAAGAAAGAGTTGACTTGCTACAAGTTTGGTTGTTGTTTATGCATAGGCGGATTCAGCTAAGTATCGCCGGTAGTACGTGCTACGGGTATTTTTTAGAAAATTTTTTAAATTTTTTTTTAATATATGTTATTAAACGATAAATACTAAAATTCAGGAATACAACACACTATATAGAGTTCGCAATTGTATAAGAGATCAATTGTTGAATGATAATTTAGTTGGTTTCTAGAGAATGATTTACTTTTAAATATAAGCCTTGATTTAATTGTAAAACATTTCAAAATATGAGGAATTGGCCAGAGCAATTATAGTTTTTTAAGTACTTTTAACTTATTATTCTATTTTATTTGACTTTTAAAATACAATAGTTTATGGTCTTTATGGATATATATATATATATATATATATATATATTGATATGTTGGTACTACGGGTATTTTTGAATCCTGAATCTGCTTCTGTGTTTATGTCCAACTAGCAAATATTAATATATCATTGCACCACCAATGTAATTGTTTTGATCCACTCAGGCAATTGCAATTACGGTGTGATTTTGTTGGTTTTCCTACATCATATGGAGGAGGTAAGAACAGTGTGATTTTGCTAGTTTTCCTAGATCATATGGAGGAGGTAAGAGCTCAAAGATTTTAAATTTGATCCCTTTTAGGTCTTGACAAATGCCTCTTCTAATGCAAGAAAAACAAATTCCATGTGAACACAATAATAACAGGCAATTAACACGAAATGGAACAAAGTAACAAACAAAAGAAAAGTTCGGGTTTTTGGAATCAAAATAAAAAATTGAAAACAAAGGCTTCCCTTTTGCTTGAAGGGCTTGTTTGATCAAAGTAAAAAGGTGAAGAAGTGCAAGTTAAGTGAGTAGAAAAATGACCTTTAATGTAAAAGCTAAAAACAGCATATAATACATCCCACCCATGTTACAACCCATGGACAGACTTCGTCGTCATGAGATCACGCATTTTGTTAAATTAATAACCAGTTGATTGCTTTATATTTTGTATTAAAAAAAAAAAAAATCCCTTGCTTATGGTCTTTGTAATTACGATTGTGGATTGGTGGTGTGTTTTCAATTGGTTGGACATAAGTTAGCTTTTGAAGTTCTACATTTAGGAGATAGTCCTTGATATGAGAAACAAACATTTTTTACTTCTGACCAAAAGAATTTTTAGTACCCTAACTGCCGTGAAAATGACTAAATCACATAATGACATAGTTGACCGGATAAATAAAATTAAAAACTATAAGTTTTCAGTTAGTATTTGCCGACCAGCTGAGGAAATATCATGTTTAAAATATAGCAGTGGTACAAAACTGTAGGATGAAGTTGATCAGAATTCATGGTCTTTGAAGTTTAAGCTAACTTCAATCAACTTCCTATATTTCAATTAGTATTAAATCCCTGAGTTCTCATGTCCTGATACCTCTCATCAGTGATGGACCCAGAAAATATATATAGGGTGGATAAAATTAAATTAATATAATAACTAAAAAATATATTGATAAATTTTGAGTGTTTATAATTACAATGCAAAACGATGATTTTTCATATTCTGAAATTATCATATATTCAATGTTAAAAAAGTTTAATATACATCCATATATAAAATTAAAATTAAAAAAAATATTTTTCAACTAAATTTATCATAAATATCTAATTATTTATATATCATAATCATATTCAAAATTAAACAAACAAAGAAAAATTTAAATTAATAAACAAATATTAAACATTGGTTTTAAAATTTAATTTTGCAATTGAATTAAGGGAGATGCTATCAAACTGTTGTTCGCATATGCGGACACTTTTTTATTTTCTTCTTTATTTACTTTTTTTTATTTTTTTTAAAAATAAAATTATAGATTGTTTGTATTTAGTTTTAAAATCAATTTTAGAAGTTCACAGATTTAATTCTATTTTTAAAATATCACATAAAATAAGTAGAATTGTGAAGTTTAACAGTTTTAACGGTTTTACTTATTTTATGTGATATTTTCAAAATAGAGTCAAATATGTGAATTGCGACCTTCTAAAATTAATCTCATGACTAAATACAAATAATCTAAAATTTTATTTAAAAAAAAATAAAAAAAAAAGAAGACCAGTCGCATATGCGGATGACCGCATACCAGCAAATTCCTTGAATTAATCAAAGTAGAAAATTGAACTCTATGAAATTGGAAAATAAGATACATATTCAAAATGAATTTGAAGGTAATAAAGTTGAAATTAAAATGAGTGAATTCGAGTAGTTATTGGCCAAAGCTAATAAATTTAAAAAAAAAAAAAAAAATTCTAAGCTAGCATAAAAGAAAAATGTTGGGGGAGGGTGCCTGGGTGGGCTTGAGCATACCCTTGTCTCATATTGAGTCCGCCACTGCCTCCCATTTTGTAGTCCCTACCACCTCTGTGAAAGTGAAATAAGGAAGATAAAATTTTTTGAAAGACCAAAATAACTTCAATTTGATTTTTTTTTTAGATTGAAAAATTTGAATTAAATTCAAATTTATGTAGTTAGAAATAAAGTCCACGCACAAAAAGTAACATTGAATTGAAACAAAGCAAATCCATAAACCAGTAAACAAAATCCAATGAAACAACCACTTACAGTTTTGAAAACTGAAATTTAAACCTGCAAAATCTAAAAAGCACTTCGTATCAGAAATTGCAAACCAACCAATTAAAACAAAGCAAGAAATCATGATGGAAAACCAAACTCTTTTCTCCTAATTCAAGCAAAATGAAATATTTTAATTCACAACCGAGGGAAAAAGAGAGAAGAAAAAAATTACCAAATTCACATCCAGGCCAGCTATTTGTCTCTCTATCTTCATATTTTCATGTTTGAATAAAGCAGAACGTCTCGAGGTGAGAGGCTCTCCGACTCGAATAGTTGATTGTTTGTACTCAGTGCAAGATTATTTTTAGTAATCTATATTCGACTATGTACTATAAATTAAATATGAAATTAATGCCGTTAAATTTATAGTCATTTTATAGTCCAAAGTCAAATTCTATAAACTGTGGAATACTCAAATTGATCAGCCACTATGAACAATTTACAATGTCCAGTCAAAAAAACCAAAAAAAAAAAAAGGGCAAAAACAGAAACGGCCAGACGCCTAGCCGTGCTCTTCATGTATATGATTCTCAATTTGCTCGGTTTACTGCCTGAGTTGGGGGGTTTTACGATCAGTTAAACGCAGCGTTTTGGCAATTTGTATATTATGTGGGAACGGAACGTGTCCTTCGTTAAGTGAAAACAAAAACCTCAATGATAATCACGCTTGTAGACGATCCCACCCTTGTTACAGGCAAATTCCTCAGCATCAGTGTAGGTTTTATACTTCAATTTCTCAAAATCAATTCAATTCATTTCAATTCTCCAATCATCTGTATCTGTTTCTTGTTTATTTAGTAAAAGTTGAAATTAGCATAAGAAGAAGAAAAAATGGGTGCCCAGAGAAAAGGCGGAAGTAAGGTTGCAGAAGATGCAGAGGAATTAGCTCGGCATCCATTGCAAGCCATTTTATTAGCAGATAGCTTCACTACTAAGTTCCGTCCAATCACTCTTGAACGCCCAAAAGTATGTTTTTTTATCTGTTATATGTGTTAGAGAATGTGAATTTGATAATCTGATGATTATTACTCAAAATGATGAATAATGTGACTTTGTTAGGTTTTGTTGTCATTGGGAAATGTGGGTATGATTTACTACACTTTAGCTTGGTTGGAATCTGCTGGAGTTGAAGAGGTTTTTGTTTTCTGCTGTGCTCATTCTCGGCAAGTCATTGATTATTTGGAGGCTTCTGAATGGTTTTCGCAGCCTAATTTCACTGTAACTACAATTGAGTCTCATAATTCTATCAGTGCTGGCGATGCTTTACGTTTGATTTATGAACGGAATGTGGTATGTTTGTTTATTTCTTGCTTTAAAATCTAAACCAAATAAATTTAAGTTTGGTTGTGTTTGGTGAATTTGAAGATTCAGAAGTTACTAAATTGCATTTCTTAATCTTGTAGGGGAATACTGGCAAAAAAAATCTTGTAGGGGAATGTAGATTTGAAATAGTTTTACATTGGTTAACCCCCCTATGCTTTTATAGTTTAACAGATTCTTTCATACCAAGCAACTTAAAACTAAAAAGCCATAAATTTTAAATTGTTGAGTAATATTGTCAAATACTGATTTTTTATCCATATCAACCAGTGTATTAAAATGGGAAGTTGTTTTATGTTTTTTCCCTCCTGGTTTTGGTAACTTTGGAGCAACATATTAACTATTGGGTTGCTTTTCTATAAAATTATTGTGTTTAACCTACGTTTCTATTTATACACATTCTGATTATTCTTATTTTGGTTTTTTGAAGATACATGGAGATTTTGTTCTTGTTAGTGGGGATACAGTAAGCAACATGTCACTCACACAGGCTATCCAAGAACACAAGGAGAGAAGGAAAAAAGACAATAATGCAGT
>CATIWJ010184600.1:0-42081 GCA_949640765.1 Croton laevigatus
CATCTTAGGGTGATCCTTTTGTCGACGGATGCTCCTATTACATTCGTAGTCTCTGAAGGATGAGAACCAACTATGTAGCATCTACATCGAGAATTTAAGTATTGTATACGTCATTAGTCCGATCTTTTGTAGGAGCTACCGCCAAATCCTGGCTACACCGCGGCCTTACATATTTACTAAATTATCAAAACTTGCCATTACTCACAATTCAAAGCTAGCAAACAATTACCCACCAGCATCTAATAAATAACTAAGAAAACAAGACAAGCAAGTGAAGCATGAACATGAACAGAAAATCAGTTATTCCCTTTGAGTCGCGATGTTGACGATGCAGTTGTGATGAACGGTGCAGAATAGCTTGGGATGAATGATTGTGATTTTTTCTCAATACTTCAGTTAACATAAAACGATGTCGCATCTAAAAAAAAGGATGCCGCTCTACTTTTTATGCTGACTGGACAATTAAAACGCTCCACTTGTCGCTCACTCCACAGCTAGCCGTTAACAGGGGAGAGGGTTCTTTTATTTCTTCTTCGAAAAATCAAAACGAAACTAGGGAAAGGAGTTTTGGCCTTCGTTTTTGGGTAAGGGATTTCATTTGAAAAGAACAGAGGTGGAAAATCAATTTTGAAAGGGGAATGGGAAAACGATTTTGAGGGAGAGAAAAGTAGAAATGCATTTCAGGAAAAGCATGGAAAAAGGACTTGAAAATCCCAGAAAAAGAATCGTTTCTTCTTGTTTACGAAACCTTGTAAACGATTTAAGAAAATAAATATCAGAATACCCATTTTAACGGAAACGTGAAGACCTATTTGAGCAAAAATCAGTGCGCAAACAACTCGAAACCTTTTAAACAAACAGAAATCTGTTCTGAACTTGGAAATCTAAATAAAGGAAATGCAGTGACGGACGAAAAAAGCATATAATTCTTTATTAAATACTAAAATATTATACTAGTTGTCCCAAGTGTCACCTTTCACGCGCTTACAGCCTACTCTCCAAATTTCAGAGTGTCCAGGGATTAAAAGGTGTCACTTATTGTAAGTTGAGAGAGCAAAATGGTCTCCCATAAAGTTTAGGTAGCCAAATGGATTTTCCATGAAAGTTCAGGGAGCGAACTGTGCATTAGTCCAAATAAAAACAGACAGATGGCCAAATGTGCCGATGATATTCCATTGCGCAAATCGAGGCGTGAAGGCGAGATGATATGATGGTCAACTATTTCAGTTATAGGAAAAATCAAATGGAAAAGCTTATAAATTGGTGATGTCATATTTCGTGTCCCAATCATATCATAACTACGAAAATAGAAAATTCCGCAAACATGAAACATTCACACAATAAAACAAACAATTTTTTAGTCTGTTCTCACTTTCTGAAAAAGTTATTTTAAACCATAAGATCCAACCAAACATATCACAGAACAGAACAGAGTTTTCACAAATCAAAACAATACGCAGTGAGGAGGAAGAGAAGCGGCAGCGAAAATGGCTTTGAAAGTTTACGGACACCGTGGTTCTCAACCAACACGCGCTGTTATTATCTTCTGCAAGTAATTGAATTCAATTATTTTATTCATCATCGTCATCTTTTAGATTAGTTTTTTTTTTTTAATTTTCTTTTGCTCACTGTATTGTGTATGTGATTATCAAATTTTGTAAGGGTCAACGGAATAGAGTTTGAGGAAATTACGATTGACTTGTCCAAGCAGCAGCACAAGTCTCCTGAATTCATAGGTATTCTTTTTTATTGAATGTTTATAGAATTTTCAATATTCGTTGAAGCATTTTGTTTTTATTACATTCGATTTGTTTTTCACCATGTTTTCGCTAATCACTTACTCTCTCATCTCAATTTTCTTGATTTAATTAGTTTTTTTTAACGTAGATATGGTGTCTCATTTTATATAACTTTGTTTGAATTCATGAGAGTTTTTGTCCAAATTTTTTTTTAAAAATTATAGGCTTGTTTGATTCAAAACCATTAACATGTCAAATGGATGAGTTAAAAATAACAACTTTCCCCCCTCTAACTTCTCCTTAGTTACGTTAATTCCAACCATACACTTCAACTTCTTCAACTTCCATGTAAGTAGGCTACTTTCATTGAACTCCAACTTCCCCTACTCACCCTCAGCCAAACAACACCATAGTGAATATGAACAAAATTCTTTACTTGTTAGTTCTTTGTTCTGACTGTACACAATTGTTTCTAATTTACTGAGAAATTATGATTAGCTTGGTTTGGCTTAATCTAGTTATAGTCCTTCTAAAAGATTAAATATGAACAGTAATTTCTTTATTATGAAAATGGAAGTATGATATTTATAGTCTTGTTCTTATGACATTTTCAGAGATTAATCCTATGGGGCAAGTCCCAGCTATTGTGCATGAAGATTTTAAGCTATTTGAGAGGTACATAAATCTCTTTCTTTTCCCTCTCCAATCTCCATGTACATAGATATCTTTTGTATCATGTGCTTGTTGAAGGTTAGTTTGTTCATTCATTTTTTTGCCTTGTTGGAGATTATTTTTGCTGAAAATTTAATGGTAAACTCCCTAAAGCGATTCTCTTCTGTGCTCTCTATGCCTGGGTGGATGTTACGGGGGACATGATTTTAGAGATCCCACGTTAAAATCAATATCTTATGTGTTCCATTAAGTGCTTGAGCGCTGAATTCTATCAGTTCACTCCCCAGCCACAAAAATTAATGCGGCAACTAACTTTTTTTTTTTTTTTTGCCACTTTGCAGCCATGCGATCCTTACCTATCTTGCCTCTGCATTTCCTGGAGTTGCTGATCACTGGTAAACAAAATTTCCAATTTTTTATAGTCAATTTCTATGTTTAAACTTTAAAGTTTGATGGAAATATGGCATGATGATAATGATGACTGAGACTGGTTTTTAGGACATGAATACAAACAAATGTCTAGATGCATAAACAATGAGCATAAAAAGTCATATGGATTGTCAATAGTAACTATTTCTAATTAATTCAATTGTCAATGTGCTAACAGTTTTTTCATTTTTTGCTTAAGGTATCCAACCGATCTTCGCAAGAGAGCCAAGGTTCAATCTGTATTAGACTGGCATCATTCCAATTTGCGCCGTGGCTCAGGTGCTTAACATATGCTATTCCCTAAAATAACTCTGTTTGTGTCTTTATATGCATCTTGCCGATTTGGGTGTTATTGTATATTTTCTAGTCTGCATGATGATTGAACTTGAGAAGAAATAGATCAGATCTTATTTTTTTAGGTTGTCTATGGTAACCATGCTTCACCTCAACTTTGTGTGCAATTATTTAACAAGTCCTATGGAAGTTTTACAACAGCCGAAATTAACCCAAAACTAAACATGTCAAATGAAACTTTTTTTTCTTTTTTTTTTTTTTTATTCATCATATTACAGTGGATTGGAAGATAAAAATTCGGTTTCAGTTTAATCAGTATTCTAAAGTAACTGAACCATTAATTATTTGATTCTACTATTCCTCAAGCTTTTCTCAACGAACCTTGCTTAATCATTCATGTTCAGTTAAGCTTTGAGATACTAATTTATTTGCATTTCTTTTCAGTTACCTACTTGTTAAATACTAAATTGGCGCCTGTATTTGGCTTGCCCAGCAACCCGGCGGCAGCAGCTGAAGGTGAGAAATTTTTAACTTGTGCTCTGTCAGCAATTGAGTCCATCTGGCTTCAAGACAGCGGTAAGTTCTTGCTTGGAGCTGATCAACCATCACTAGCAGATCTTAGCCTCATTTGTGAAATCATGCAACTCCATGTAAGACTCTTGCTCCCTTATTTTCTCTTGTTTTCCAACTTCAAAATACCAATACATAGTAATTTCATGAAGAACACATAACATTAACGTATATATAAACTTGTTTGTTGAACATAGATGTTGGATGAAAATGATCGCAATCGTTTACTAGGACCATACAAGAAGGTTCAGAAATGGATCGAGGATACAAAAAATGCAACCAACCCTCATTTTGATGAAGTGCACGCTTCTTTATTTGAATTCATCGCAATGCTGAACAAGAAGCAGTAAGGAAGATTGAGGGTTAATCTCCTATGGAAACAAAAACATGATATGCAATGAATAATGTTGTTTGCTATTTGTCAAATATTTGGATAATATTGTGATGTTGTCCAAATGATGAGTGCTTATTATGTTATATGTAGTATTTTCTGTAATGGGATATTTATTTTGGCGTTGTATTATGGAAGAAAGTTGTCTTGAAAACAAATTTCCTGTTTCCAATCTGATGCTAAGATTTTATAATAACCTGTAATCGATTATCAGTTTAATATATGACTTTCACTTACAAAAGGGACCGAAAGTAATCCATTCACCAATGAGTTGCATCGAAAGTGCTTGCATTTGGCTATCACTTTTTTGTCTTTGCTTTAATTTCAGCAAATTGTCTCTCCACTGTCACAATCTCACATTGCAGCTGAAAGATCTCACTTTCCTTCAATGAAATAGCATTTTTCTTATGTTTCTTCTGCTAGCTTTCAGGTCCTTGCATTTCTTTATCTGATCAACTGCTTCCGATAGCTCTTCATGTCTGTTGTGAAGCCATTTAACATCTAACTTCACAAGCTCAGCATCAGCAATATCAGAATGTAGGGACTGAAGATGACTTTTTCGAAGATTTACAAACTTCACTGCCTCCAAATTACCAACAGCTTCACAAACCATCTCTAAGGCAAAAGTAAGCATTTTGCTGCTTCTTATGGATAATCTTTCGCAATATCACCATGTTTCTCCATTATGGCACGAAGAACTGGAGCTCACATGGGATTTAGTGAATAAGGACCAATCTGCTCTTTATAGTTACCAGCTGAACTTATCTCCTCTGTGCCATCATCAAAAGTGCTCGCCATGTCAAGGACTGATGTGCCGAAACTATACTTGCTTAACTTGTCTGAGCTGCATGCACTTCGTTCATTGCTACCTGATTGAAGTGTGGCATCTGGAACATTAGAAGGTGTCTCTGAGTCAAGGAGATCATCCTCATCCATGTCAAGTATAATCAAGGGATTAGGAGCACAAGAGGGGCAAATGTCTTCAGCTGAAGATTGATCAAGCCTATGGCTGGTTTGTGTTGAGTTCAGTTGAGTTTCTCTAAACTCAATAGGTGCAGCAGCAATTGCACCATTAGAAGTCTCTTCTGTGATTTCCCCCTCGATTGCACCTTCAGGATATTTATCCACAGAAGTTAAAATCAACTTCTATTGCGGCACTTGGAACATTTTCTTGCAAAGAAGTATTAGAAGATGCCTCCACGTTATCACGTTCACCCCCGTCAAGCAAAAATTAAGGCACCTCCAACGTCAGGAGGATAAGAGGCATCAAGGCTTTCAGCAGAAGAGTGATCAAGCCTACATATGCTCTCTGCGGTGTTTGGTTGAGGTTCTGCGAACGCAATAGCAGAAGCAATGGCACAACTGAAAGTCTCTTCACCGGTTGCCCGTTAATTGAACCTTTCAGGATATTTATCCATGGAAATTCTTTCTTTTGCATCAATTTCTATCCTGATGAGCTATAGTTACATTGGCCTCCTGTTCTTGTTCATCATCAGCTCTTCTAGCTTGCTGCTCTTCAAGTTCTGCCCCAGCCACGGTGCAGGGTGATTCTGATAGGAAGGTGCCATTATTGTTCTTGACATTAAACTCGTTGGTTACATCTAAATTTTGCTCATCTGTTTTCCATAAGAGAAGACTCATGTTGTAAAGATAGAAAGAAGACAAAAGAGCAATGCTTGAAACTAACTTCTATTTAGTTTGTGTTTTACAAATCTTTTAATACTGCCCATAATTCCTTGGAGAAAATAATAAAATCACAAAAGTTGAGTTAATCCTATTTGCATCCCATGATGGTTCGAAAATTCAGCTTAGGAAAGGATTTGACATATATTTGTCATCATTGGAGTAAAGGAAAATTAGTAAGAACCTTGTTCGCTATATATGTTTGTATGGACATTTCTCTGACATTCAGTAGCTGAATGAACCTCATTTGCAAGATTCGAGTGCATGAACTTGGGGAAGCCAATAGAATCATGTTTGTCCGCTCCATATGAAAAGAAAGCATTTTCTGCTGGAAACACAGCCCATAGATAAAGCCTCCCAGCAGTTGTTCCTAGCATAATGAAATTATTCAAGTCAAATAAAAGGCCATGCACACTCCCTTAACAATAAAAAGTCTTCATATAACACACTTAAATCGACTAACATGTAATTCTGATATACATGTCATAAACTAAGAAACTGGCACTAAAAAGGAGATGAGAATATGAAAATAGCATATATCTGAGTTATGTACTATTAAGGGATGCTTGTACTCACTCCAATATTCAAGTGTAAGCTGAAGGGATGCAAAGACCAAGACAGATACATCATAGATTACGGCTTTAAAAGAAAAGTCTTTCCTAGTCATATGAAGAACCAACCTCTCAAAAACTACACTTCTATAACAAATGAAAATGAAATATTACAAAGAAACTCAATAATACAGAAAACAATATTGCAAAGCATCAATGCCACACTATGGGAAGAAAGGGAGAAAATATCACCTTTCTAAAGCGAGAATATAAAGGTCAATAACATTATTAGTCGGAGGTTTAGTTTTAAAACTGATTGGCCAAACATCTTTCCTGTCAACTATTTCCAAGTGAAGCAATGGTGGTAGCTGTCCTGCCACCTCAACCACTTTAGCACTTGTTTTGTTTGATTTATGAGCTGCAACTGCAAGTCCGCTAATTGTACCAAAGCTTTCACAGCTACAAGAAATGCTCCCTCTGTCAAGAATGATACAATTATATCACCATGATAAGTATCAAACTTACTCTAAGAAAATTGAAAGAAAGCTAACCAGACTTGAATCCAGCTAGGCTTATCAATTGGTCTTGAAATGGCATTTGAAGCTTGATTTAACGTGTTCGATGGTTCACCTGTGCCTCCAACTGTGTTCACGAAATTATCGTGGCACAGTTTCGGTTCCTTGCGTTCTGTCCAATCTTTTCAGCTCAATTTCCTACGCTGTAGAAGTTCTTAGGGGCGCTCATACTCCTCTAAACTTGAGCTATTCTCAATAGCTAGTTTTGTTTGGACATTCTTCAAGCGCTGACTTATCCTTAGTTGGGCAAAGCCACGCATTTTGTGAGCAAGTCAGCAACTTTCTGATATCCTGAAACTTGTGCATTAAGTTTAATCATATACATACAGAAAGGAAAGGGAAAAAAAGGGGGAAAAATATAAGATCTCAAATAAACAGAGATTACTGATTGAAACGAGGTGTTTAGTATGGACCATCAGAAAATGGCTTAGGATATATATGTTAGCCAGTATCATTTGGAGCTTGAACATCAAAATATTTCAATTTTACGAGACAAATTTGAGCTATAAGCAATTTTACGACACATTTTAAAGTGGAGTTTCAGTATGGTCAGGCATCACATCAATAACATTTCCTATTTTAGAACTTTTCTCAGTTCTTTCTACGGATTTGAATTTCTTCAGCTTGTAGAAGAAACGAAAAGGAAGAGCAGTGCAGTCTTTTCTTAATTGTATAAGGAAACATGTAATGGGATATTTTTATTTAGGCATTCTTGGGAGAAAAGTTATCTTCTGCTGGACATCCAAAAAATTAAAGTGTAAATAATAGAAATAGCATATTATAGTCAATAAAATCATCTGATTATAATCATATCGTTAAGGAGCAAGCTTCAGTCCAGTTGGCTAAGGCGCTGAGCTTTTCTCTGCACGACCCGGGCTCCCCTTAGATTAGGATAGATTTAGGAATATCTATGTTAAAATCTGTTAAATATTTTTTAATTATTCATGTTCTAATTATGTTTCATAATTTACTATTACAAAATATTAGGAAAAAAAAAATTATTAGTCTACCCTTTGTGACCAATATTCAACAGTTTAAAGCTTTGGACCAAAGGCCCAGAAAGAGCGAATAGATCTACATAAAATCAGTCAGGTCCATTTCATTAACGGTGTCGTTTTTACTTTAGTCTATTGAATTACTCTATTTTTATAGAAGTTAGGGCTTAAATGACAAATTCCACAAATTTAACTGGTCAAAGACAATTTCAGCATTTTCTCAACTCTTTGGACAAAATTAACATTGACCATCAAGTTGAGGACAAATTCAGCACCAATTCAAAAAGAACGACTGAACATAAAATTATCCAAACAAGTGTAAATTAATTAGGGATGGTAAACAGGTCGGATTGGGTCAACATAATATGCTATTTTTCGGGTTAAACAAGTTTCGGGTTAAAAACCCTCCAATCCTAATCTGATCTGTTTAAATTTCAGGTTGAGTTCGTGTCGACCTATTATTTTCAGGTCAGATTCATGGCGTGTTAGCAGGTCAACCCAGCTTTTGACACCCTTAACTGGTCGAAAATATTTTAAAATATTTTTCGGATTCCCATATCTCAATTCTAGTATTTTAATTATTTCATTAGAAAATATTTTAAAATATAATAACTAGTAATATAATTCTTGATACAATTAAGGTTATAATAAAAAAAGTTTAATAAAAATGTTAAAATTGTTGCTAGATACATTGTAAAAATATTTAGTATAATTTATATTTATAAATAGATACAAATTATAAAATAATCATACGCAAAATAATAATAATAAATTACTTATTTAAAATATTGGGTGCAATATGTAAAAAAAAATAAAAAAAAAAATCAAAATGCACCTAAATTAATAGCAATTGAGTAAAGATTAGATTAATTTTGTTTTGTAAAATATTGGGATAAGTTTTAACACATGCTTAAAATATTTGAAAGTAAGCTCATAATTATTAAATAGTTTAATTGGGAACATCCAATTTATGTCACATAATGCAAAATCTATTATCAGACGTCAAAACCATGGGACGTGGCATGTGACCATTAGATTCCATAACCAAATGTTCATTATTTATTTATTTATTATTATTATTATGAACAGTAAATATATTACACATGTCGACCCTCAGGTTGAATTTTTCAACCTGAACCTAATCCATTTATTTTCAGGTCGGGTTCGTGTCGATCCATTTAATTAAACAGGTCGAAAATCTCAACCCTAACTCGCTATTAGCAGGTCAGATTCATGTCAGGTTAGCAGGTCGAGTCAGTTTTTGCCACCCCTAAAATTAATTAACCAATACGCCTACTTAATAAATGAAACACCAGCATTTTATTGCTTATGTGGAGGGATTTTAAGCTGACATGGAACCAATATCTTGGGTAAAATACCCAACCCATCACGAAAACACTAAACACTAAAACCAAATTCTAAATTATTATTATTATTAAAAAAAAAAAAGACATTCGCCTACTGAATAAAACTCCGATCGCTACTGCTCCGCCCTTACCACCGTAGACCACCACCTTCATCTCTCTTCCCATCCAATCGACAAAAACAAACGTCAATATCCAACCATGAACGACGAGCAAAACAGATGTAAAACTAAAAACATATTGAGAAAAACAAAACTCCACATAGAAAACGATTTGCAATTGATAGCATAATTAGCAAAAATCACGATTTCTAGCACAAAGACTGAGGCTAAACGGAAAAGCAAAGCTAGGTTCTTTAATAAGTATTTTAGGGAGGGTTGCAAATAAGCCGAGCTGCTTCCGAGCCGATCGGTGTTTGCTCGATAAAAGCTGGACTCGAGCTCGGATCGATAATAAACGAGCCGAGCGCTAGCTGGAAATCCAGGCTCATTTAATAAACGAGACGAGCACGAGCAGGCCAGTGCTCGGCTCATTCAAAAAAATACATGCAAAAAGACGAGCTGCTCGCGAGCCACTCGGTGTTCGCTAGATAAAAGCTCAGCTCGAGCTCAGATCGATAATAAACAAGACGAGTGCGATTTGGAAATTCAGGCTCGTTTAATAAACGAGCCGAAAGCGAGCAGGCCAGTACTCGGCTTGGCTTGACTCATTTGCAGCCCTAATTCTGGGCATTTCTCAAGAAATACTAGAGGTAAGAGCAAAATCAAAACACCAACACATATCTTCAAAAAGAATTCATGGGCCAAAATCCAATCTTGAAAACAAATACACAAGAACAGAACAAACGAGAACCAAAATGAATTTTTAATCGATTTTAACATAAAAAATAGAAGTTAGGATGTTTAGCGATGTTGGATATTTTGAGCAAAATAATTTAACGGAAAAATTGTATTTTGAATAACATGAAATGTGTCATTGTATTCTACGCAATTAAAGTTTTCCAACGATATATTATATGCTCAAAATAAATTAAAAGTAAATGAGAAATTGAAGCTCAAAAGTGAGCTTAGAACCAATATTGGATGGAATAAATACCACATTGTTAATGTGCGCTCGCATGGCGTGGGCAATGTGAATATCGAAAAATTATAAATAAAATTTAAAGCACTACGAATATGCATTAATTTTATTTATACTCGAAATTTTCCATTCAAAAGATTAATTTCGGTTTAATTCCAGAAGGTTAATTTCAGTTTAATTACCAAATCGAGTTAATTTTCATTAATTATTTAATTATTTTTAATGTGGTAAAAATTAATCCAGCCTTATTTTTCAATTTGGCAACCATTTTAATCAATAATGGGACCCACATCAAAGTTTTGTCAAACAAAATTAGAAACTTTCCGTTAAAATTTATCAACTTAAGTTAAATTTTGTATGATAGTGGGATCCACTTAAGTTGAAATTTGTTTGATAATTGGACTTATATCAAAGTTTTGTTAAACAAATTTCAATGTGATGTTTCCTAATCTGCCTATAAAACAAACAGGTTTTCATTTTGTTTAGTGCTACGAAAATCTCTTTAAAATATTTGCTTTCATTCTCTTTTGCAAGAAATCTCCAAAATCTTTCCTTCAATTTTTTTTCCATTCATGGGCAGGCTACTAGTCTATGTTCCGGTGACAATTCTACACACGGTTTGGTTCACTTACGTTGCCGTTGTATCCTCAGAGATGATTGTCATACACGGGCAAATTTCGTCTGAAGAAAATTATTCGTACATGCCTCAGTTTTTATCCTCCTCTTTTCATCCTTGTTAAGGTTTAATCTTAATTTATTATTTATATTCAATTTACAATTTATTATTTTATATACTGTAATAATTTTATTTGCAATTTCTTATTAATAAATTCATAATTTTTTTTACTGTACTAACGGATCGAACAAGCAATTGCCTTCAGCTGCTTTTAATCCAAGTCATACTATTATGCTCCAAAATCACAGACAATGGTTGTTCGTTCGCCAGATGGGATTCACAATTTGAAAAATAAGTTTCAAACTTGAAGATGCAAACGGGTTTTTTATTTTTTTAGTTTCAAACTTTTTTATTCCTTGAAATTGTTTGCAACAAAGAGGAAAATAGAAGTTTCCTCTCTATTTTAGCTAGTCTAAAAAACAAAAACCCAGACTCTTCTCCTTCTTTCTAAATCACTCCTCCCTCTCCAGTAATGGTCCTTTCTTTTTTTCTCTCTTTCTCTAGCCTCAAAACCGTAAACTCAACTACGATCTTTCCTAAATAAATATCAGCTCTTCTCTCAAAACTTCAAAATGGAGCTCAATTTTCGAATTAGGAAAAAAATAGAGAGAGAAAGAGATCAAGGTGGTGGTGCCAGGGAAAATAGGAGAGATCGAGTGATTTTTCTGGAGATGAAGAGAGATCGCAAATTAGAGATGGGGTGGGTCCTTAGGTCAAGTCAGATAATTTGGGATGGGTGGGTAATTAGGTTATGTCGGTGTAACACCCCTTCTAATTCTACGAATAGAACCAGAAGACGTGTCACAACACGATTTTGGTTCACATATACCTACTCCATTGTTGATTATACTCTTTACATATTATTATTATTATTATTTATTTTTTTATTTTTTACATATTCACGTCATCAATACGTCATCCTCGAATCATTAAAACAAGTATAACACTACTAAACATCTCCTTATAACCTCCGTCGTATAGTCATGCAAACACTTCAATAATATCTATTTACTTGCTTATCATGCATCCATCATCTCTAATTAACTATTACAAATCTTTCATAATTTAGGTAATGGCAACACATTAGATACAGTACAAAAGTAACTATTCATCCTAGTTATACGTGTCATTTCTATCCAAAAATAAAATATTAAATATATCTACCCAAAAGTATGCTTGATGTGAGGTGTCGGTGCTGCTGCAGATTCTACTTCTACTCCTAGCTCATTCTTTAACCTATGAGTTAAAGAAAATAACTCGCTGAGCAAACTCATTGCTCAGTGGGTGCTTTAATCACATTTTAAATAAAACAACGAAAAATTTATAAAATAAAGACATAAAGAATTTAATCAAGCATTTGAATATAGTTTATAAAATAACGAAGCATAAACACATCAATCAGTTACATTTGGTGCTCTTGTGGCTATAGTAGAATTAAAGAATAAGATAAAGGTATCTCAAACCATTTTCAAAGTATTCTCTCTCTCGGCTCGTGGCAATATGTTTCATTTCTTTTCAAATCTTAGAGCTTTCTCTCTCTCGGCTCATTTCATAATTTTGGTACCTTCTCTCTCTCGGCACGTATAATTTCTGGGGCCTTCTCTTTCTCGACACCCATATCCGTGGATGTTACCGTTTGATGCATCAAACTCTTATACCAATATTCTAACTTAGCCACTTGAGCGTAAACACCTTATTTATCCCACCTTTCATTATTTTGCATTATCTCATTTATCATCATTATAGAACACATAAATCTATCATTTTTCATGAATAAATCATTTATGAATCACATTTGAGAATTGAAGTCCTTAAATCAAACCTCATAGTTTAAATTCAATCATCAAAACAGTTTTGGAAAGCAGGGTCAGACTGCCAGTAGGTCGCGGGCGAGACAGGTGAGTCGAGGGCGCGACCAACCTTCAACACCACAGTCACGAGTTGTTCAGAAGCAACCAGAAAATTTCAAGTGATGAGTCGCGAGCGCGAGGTGCTTCATCACGGACGAGACATCCGCTTGGCAACATGGTTGCTGGCGCGACTAACCACTCGCGAGTGCGAAACGACTGGAAACCCAGTCTGTACGCCGAAAACTCATTTCCAACCATAATCACTTTTAACTCATTAAACATACAACTCAATAAAAACCATGAACCAACACATATCACTTTGAAATACCAAATTGAACCACATTTAGAGAAAAACCACATACATTATTGAAAACCTAAGCAACATACATTTCAAATATTTCAAGAAAATGCATTAAAAGATTTAAATATAAAGTGGTTGAGCACCAAACCTTAATATTAGCTCTCCCAACAAGTTCAAGCTTTAGCCTTGCCTTTATCAACTTCCTTAGCTTCCAGATCTCCTAAAATACAACATATATATTTAGCTTTTTTTCAAATAAATCACAAATCTTAACTCAATGCTCTAGGGTTCTATTTATAACTAGATCTACCCATTCTTATCTTAGATCCAGCTTAGATCTAACAAGTTCTACTCTTGATCTAAGAAGATCTACAAGGAATAAAAAGGGATCCTTAAGATCTCACAAAACCCTAACTTCATCTCAAGACCCAACAAGGAAATAGAAAAATGGTGATAGAGATTCTATTACTTACTTTAGATTTTGATTTTTCTTAGGATTGGTTAGCTAAATCTTGAAATTTCTCCTTTGATTTTGGGGAAGATGTGGCCGGCTAGGTTAGGGGAAAGTGAGGAGAGAATGGAGATGTTAGGAGAAAGAAAAATGAGAGGAAAGTGAAGGGAAGAGAATAAGTGGAATGAAGAAATGAGAAGAGTATTCTAGAAGTATGGAGAAAATTTTTGTCACGATCCAAATCCAAAGGTCGAGACCAGCGTGCAACCAGACCGAAGTCTAACTATACAAACCATTAAAAATAATCAAATAAAATACTAATATTCTAAAAATAACTATTAAATCTTTTCTAAATTACAATAAAATACTAAACAATATTTTACATATCCAGAAATCAATCTAGATTTAAAAATATTAAAAATGCTAGACAACCTATCAATATCGATGCTCGGCTCAGGAGAAAAGAAATCAAGCCTCGCCTTAAAGAGCTATTAGAAACCTGCAGAAGAATCTATATGGATGTGAGCACTTTATATAGATGCTCAGTAAGTTACATGTGTGGCGGGAAAACCTAACACAACAAACATTTCCATAACGATCAAACAATGTAATATATTTATGTTGGGAAAAGATCTGCAAAATAATTTCAATATCACCTTTATTACTGCCTCCCCTGACCCAATATCATGTCTAGCATGATGCCACTCTTATTGCTCCATCCTTGTTAATATCAATATCAATAAAAATCAATAGTTCTCCCGGTCAATCCCAACATATCAATATCACTGATATCAATCAATTCCAATCAATTTCAAATAATCAAATAATTCAAACAAACAAACAACATACATACTCATTTTTTCCGACTTTAACTCATACAGAAGGTCTAGGTTCAGAAAGAAATATTAATATTCAATGCGAAAGAATAATATATAAGAATTGGCTATAATATATATATTAATCGGTTAGTCACTTAGCACAATACAAACAATACAAGTATACCTATGGAACTTACTTGGATAACGCTAGCAATATCCATACCGATAAATCAATATCTATCCAATTCTTAACAATGTACTATCTATTTAATTTCCTTAAACAATATTCTATCTCTAATCAATTACTATTTTCTATTCCCAATAATCAACAACTGGCCTTAATTCAATTAACATCAATATGATAGTGTTCCAATTATTTATAATTCAATTGCATTAATTTATTATCAATATTCAATATATTTCTATAATATTATACAATTAATTTTAAATCAATTCATATGATAGTCCTTGTATTTAATCAAAGCAATAAATTAATTTCTTCTCATTTCTTAAACAATGTACCTCTAAATATTTCTTTGCTTTAATACTATATTCGCTCTATCTATTCAATTTCTATTAATTACATTATCAATAAGACTATAAATTTAATTCCTTGGATTAGCTATTATTAATTATCTCTAAACAATACTAAGCAATTTAACCAGAAATGGAAAAAAAAACTGCAAACTCCATATGCCAAACAGAAATCACTAAAACATGGGGTACTTATTCTGGAATTTTAATTAACAATCAGACTCACCAAAGAAAGGTGCAGGAAAGCCCCTAATATTTTCCCATCTGCCGAATTAGCCCAAGATAGACTTAGCATATATCCAGAAAGACCCCTAAACTTCCTCTATCGCCCAAAATTGGTTCAGTAGAAACCCACCAGTAACTGCTCGCCAACTCAGCCCCGCACAGCCATCTAGCCAATCACTGATCGCCAACTTAACCGGCCGCCTGACGCGCCATCGCTGCATCAACGTGGGTCCCGCCTCCAATTGCTCTTCTTCTTCAATACACACTACCTGAAACACAAACTCTCTCTCTCCTTATTGACACACTGCCCAAAAGCAATCACCCTCTCTCTTTTTTTCATTTTAATCTTCTTTCACGGTTGCCTATGCAGAAACAATAAATCAAGTCTCCTCCTTTGCCAATCACACAAAACCCCTCTATTTCTTTTTCCTCTATTCTCTCTCTTCCTAATGCCAAACAGTTACACAATAACCCAATAATAATAACCTACCACTCCTAAATCCCTTCCTTTTTAACCGTAACATAACTCCACTATTTTTATTTATTATTATTTTTATAATACTATTTTTATTTTTCTTTAAACTAATAATAATAATAATAAAAACAACAATAGTAATAATATTTATTTTACATTAAAATAATTTTTAACGAAAAATACAAAATGCTCTTAACTATTTTATTAAATTATGTAAAATAATTGGACTATAATGTCCTCAATATTTTTTTAATATTTATGAAAATACTAATAGTTAAAATTACCAACATACTTCTCAAAATAATTTTATTACCAATAAACCCTTTTTAGCTTGAAACCCAACATTTAAAATCAGGGGTGTTATAATTTTAAATTAAAAATATTATTTTAGTCATTTCTTGCACATGGTAATTTTTAATGGTCATTGTGTTTGGGCCACATTCTCTTTAATCCACATTCATTTAACTACCCTCACACATAAATTTTATAAAATTCACTTACTACTTACTTAGTCACTAACCACTTGATTAAGTTCCCAATAAACTTCAATTACCTAAATTAACTCTTAATGATTGAAAATTAGTAAAACGGTCGTGACAATCTACCCACCTTAAGAAAAGCTTCGACCTGAAGCTTCAGTCGCTGAACAGCAGCGGGTACTGCTCTTTCATCGAGTCTTCAGTTTTCCAAGTCGCTTCTTCGACTTTATGATTCCGCCATAAAACTTTGACCAACGAGATTTGCTTGTTGCGCAACTCTTTGACTTCTCGAGCTAAAATCTTCACAGGTTCTTCTTCATAGGTCAAGTATGGTTCAAGATCGATACTTTCAACTGGCAACACATGTGAGGGCTCTGATCGATATCGCCGCAACATAGATACGTGAAAGACATTGTGAATGTGATCCAACTCTGGCGGTAAAGCTACGTGGTAGGCTACTGGACCAATACGCTCGATGATGTCCTACGGCCCAATAAACCTTGGACTTAGTTTACCCTTCTGTCGTGCTCTCATAACATTCTTCCATGGCGACACCTTCAAGAAAACCTTGTCACCGATGGCAAACTCGATGTCCTTTCTCTTCAAATCCGCATATGACTTTTGTCGATCTGAAGCTTCCTTAAGTCTAGCCTTGATAAGCTTTATCTTCTCTTCTGTATCTTTGACCAAATCCAACCCAATCATACTCCGCTCTCGTAGTTCTGTCCAACAGACAGGTGTACGACACTTTCTGCCGTAGAGTGCTTCATATGGTGCCATCTTTATACTGGACTGATAATTGTTGTTGTAAGCAAACTTTGCTTATGGTAGACACATATCCCAGCTATCTTTCAACTCTATAGCACATGCTCGAAGCATATCTTCTAGAATCTGAATCACTCTCTTAGATTGACCATCTGTCTATGGATGAAAAGCTGTGCTGAAGTGTAGCTTCGTACCAAGAGCTTCTTGCAACTTTCCCTAAAACCTCGATGTGAACCTCGGATCTCTGTTAGACACTATAGATTCTGGAACTCTATGAAGCCATACTATCTTTTTGACGTAAAACTCTGCCAACTTGTCCAATGAATAATCTTTACGAATCGGTAGGAAATGTGCCGACTTGGTTAGTTGATCCACGATCACCCATACAGCGTCATACTTGTTTTGAGTCATAGGAAGTCCAACAACAAAATCCATCGTGATCCTTTCCCATTTTCACTCCGGTATGCTGATGGGTTGTAGAAATCCTGACGGTAACTGGTGTTCTGCTTTGACCTTTCGACACATTAGACACTTAGACACATGTGCAGTAATGCCTTTCTTCATTCCAGGCCACCAATAGAACTTCCTCAAGTCCATATACATCTTCGTACTCCCAGGGTGCATCGCAAAAGTACCACTATGTGCTTCCTTCATAATCTTCTCTCTCAGCTGACACAACCTCGGCACTACCAAATGATTATCATAATACAAGACTCCATCTTCTGAAACCCGATGCTTCCCTGCCTTTCCCTCTTGAACTAACTTGATCCACCTTTGCACTTGCAAATCTATCTTCTAAGCTTCCTTTATTTCTTGTAATAGCATCGGTCTTGCTTGTATTTCGGCCAAACACGCCTCTTCTTCTTCTGAGATCACATTCACTCTCATGGCTTTTAAAGCTTGTATCATCTTTCTACTAAGAGCATCCGCTACTACATTCGCCTTTTCCGGGTGGTAGTTGATTGTGAAATCAAAATCTTGTAACAATTGGACCCATCTTCACTGTCACAGGTTAAGATCTCTCTGTCCTGACAAGTACTTTAGACTTTTGTGATCCGAGAAAACTTGACACTTCTCTCCGTACAAGTAACGTCTCCAAGTCTTGAAAGCCAAAACAACCGCTGCTAACTCTAGATCATGCGTTGGGTAATTCTTCTCATGTGGCTTCAACTGTCGCGAGACATACGCCACTACTTTCCCTTCTTGCATCAATACACAGCCCAAACCGACATGAGATGCATCATAATATATCACATACTCCTTCCCGGATACTAGTTGGTTAAGTATCGGGGCAGTAGTCAGCTTCTCCTTTAGGATCTTAAAACTCCTCTGACACTCTTCATTCCACTGGAATCTCACAATCTTTTGGAGTAGGTTAGTCATCGGTGCAGCAATTAAAGAAAACCCTTTCACGAATCTCCAATAATACTCAGCTAAACCCAAAAAGCTTCTTACTTAAGTCACTGACTTCGGTGGCTTCCACTCCAAAATCGCTTCCACCTTCTTCAGATCAACTTGTATTCCTTCCGCCGACACTATGTGTCCTAGGAAGTTCACTTTTTTAAGCCAGAACTCGCACTTACTGAGCTTGGCAAATAACTGCTTCTCTCTCAGGATCTGTAGCACTTCCCTCAAATGCAGATCATGATCTTCTTTATTCCTTGAGTACACCAAGATATCATCAATAAAGACCACCACAAACTGATCCAAATACTGGTGAAAGATGTGGTTCATCAAATCCATAAACACCGCCGGGGCATTTGTCAACCCGAATGGCATCACTAAGAACTCATAATGACCATACCGGGTGCGGAAAGCTGTCTTAGGCACATCTTCCTCCTTAATCCTCAACTGATAGTACCTCAATCTCAGGTCAATCTTCGAGAATACACCATCTCCTTTCAGCTGATCAAACAAATCATCAATTCGGGGTAACGGATACTTATTCTTAATCGTCAACTTGTTCAATTGCCGGTAATCCACACACAACCGTAGAGTTCCATCCTTCTTCTTCACAAACAACACCGGCGCTCCCCAAGGTGATACACTCGGTCGAATGAAACTCTTATCCAAGAACTCCCGTAGCTGAATCTTCAACTCTTTTAACTCAGCAGACGCTTAATGATTGAAAATTAGTAAAACAGTCGTGACAGTCGGATCGGTTCGGAACCACCCACAAGTACTGTCCAGGTCAACTAATGGGCACACCACCTAGGAAACAAAACAACTTCATTTTTATGTGCTGTAAGTTAGTCAAGTCATATGAGTTTGTCAATTTTCATTTTTAGAATTTATGTTGAAATTGTCCTTAATTATTCAATCAATGTTGATTTTGTTGAGAATATGCTAAAAATGACAATTGACCGAAAGTTCATACTGAATTTGTCATTTAAGCCTAGAAACTAGAAATTAATATAATTATTCAAGTTATGGAACAAAGTAATCAGCGTTGATTTTTTTTTTTTTTTTGATTTTTTTTAAATCTGCAAATCATGTCTTTTTCATCCAACAATGCATTGTTTGGTTAGAGGTGAGTTGAAAAGGAAGTTAGAGTATTTGTTGTGGGAAAGTTAAAAGAAGATGAATGTGAAGTTGATATTTTAAATTCAGAATGACTTTAGGAAGTTAAATTTATTGGAAAATGTATTTACATGATGGGTGTTTGATGTTTGTTTTAACTCAAATAATACCTAAGACAAAAAAAAAAATTTTCTAAAAATTCACTAACTGTTTGACTTTTTTTGTCTTTTAGCTCACACATAATAAACACGATTAGTCTTTTTTTTTTTCCATTGAAAGAGATAAGACTCCACCGATTGTTTTGTCTTTTAGCTCACACCTAATAATTATTTTTTAGTCTTCTTTTTTTTTTTTTTTTTCTAATTTAGGCGATGAGACTCACCAAACAGAGCAGAGCAGAGCAGAGCATAGCATAGAGCTTATACATCAACCGAACACTGAAGAATACACAGAGAGAGCGAAGCGGTGGTAAAAATGGCGTTGAAAGTATACGGACATCGCGTTTCTCAACCATCGCGAGCAGTTATGATCTTCTGCAAGTAATTCTTTCTATTCTCGTATTCATCATCTTTTCAATTTATTTAGATCAGTGTTCTCCCTTTTTTTTACACTGTTTTAATTTGATTTGCTAGGGTTAACGGAATAGAATTTGAGGAGATCACAATTGACTTGTCTAAGAGGCAGCAGAAATCTCCCGAATTCAAAGGTATTATTGTTATTTTGTGGAATGTTTATACGAGTTATCATTACTTATTGACCGATTAATTGTAATAATGTTGAGCTATGATAATGTGTTAGATCTGTTAATCACTTTATATTTAATGTTAATTTTAGATTGAATTAGTTCTTTTGAATAGATATGGTTATTGGCTTTATTGATTTCGTTAATCAGATCACGCTTTTTTTTTTCCTCGGATTTATTTTTTAAATTTAGCTTAAAAATAGTAGTGAAATGAACTTTACAACAGAACTGTTTGCCGTTCCCATTGTTGAGCAAAAATTAAACCGTTATATTTGTATAGTGAGAGAGTATATTATCATTGATCAGGATTTGGGATCTGATTTCTTGATGGCTTATTATGCAAATTGTACTGATTAAAACATGGGATTGGCTTAGATTAATCCAGTTTTCAGTAATTTCTTTTCTTCTTTTTTCTTTGATATTTTCCAGAAATCAACCCTTTGGGTCAACTCCCGGCTATTGTGCATGAAGACTTCAAATTATTTGAGAGGTCAATAAATCTTTCTTTTCGCTCTCTAGCCTCCACATTTCATGTCTATGTCTGTTTTGTTCTGTACTCGTCGGTAAGGATGATGTATTACTCTT
This sequence comes from Croton laevigatus, assembly GCA_949640765.1. Classification (NCBI taxonomy): domain Eukaryota; kingdom Viridiplantae; phylum Streptophyta; class Magnoliopsida; order Malpighiales; family Euphorbiaceae; genus Croton; species Croton laevigatus. The sequence goes on from CATIWJ010184600.1 coordinate 20,765, forward strand.
TTATTCACCTTTCTGTGTTGGTGGAGATTTTGTTGCTGAATCTTTGATTTTTATTATAATCATCAAAGCTACCCTCGTCTTTACACTTGTGTGGATGTCACAGATGCATAAGTTTGGAGAAAGATTTCATGTTCTTATCTTGCTTGTTAACTCTTTTTTTTTTTTCTTTCTCATTTTCCAGCCATGCTGTCCTTACCTATCTTGCTTCTGCATTTCCTGGAGTTGCAGATCATTGGTAAATACAGTTTGACCCTTTTTTGCAGTCTTTTACTTTGATAAAGGTTGGATGAGTTTTGTCAATGTTTGAAGTTTTGTATTGGAAATATAAAATAGTTATAATGACTGGGGTTGGTTCAAGGGCATGAACGTTGTAGGTGTTTGGATGCATGTAAAAACAATCAATGCGCATAAAAATATGAATGCTTAGAATTTAGATGGACTGTCAATAGGAGTTCTTTCTTTCAACCTATTATTCATATTTTTGCACTTGGTAACTTGGAGTTTTCTTTTTTTCATGCTAAAGGTATCCAGCTGATCTTCGCAAGAGAGCTAAGGTTCAATCTGTGTTAGATTGGCATCATTCCACTTTACGCCGTGGCGCAGGTGCTTCACATGCTACTCTATACGCCCTATGATTTTTAAATAATTTATGTCTCTGTTTGTGTGTCTTTATTTGTGTTTTGGGAATGAAATATATCAGACCTTAACCTTCCGAGAGCCTTAGGCTGTCCTATGTTGATTATGCTTTCTTCCTTGGCTTTTTTGTGCAATTATCTGACAAGTCATTTGGGGAATCAAGCTTTACAATAACCTAATTACTATTAAATTTAAATATAATGCACATTGTACAATGAAAATTCCATTACTTTGTTTAGTTTAATTGGCATTTACCGGACCATTGATTTAAGTTTCTCATATTTATTTAGCATCTTGAATCCAAACCAGCTTTAGGATGGAAGTTCAGCTGAACTATGAGATACTGATTCATTTTGCCTTTTCTTTCCAGCACCATATGTGGTAAATACCAAATTGGCTCCTGTACTTGGCATACCCCTCAACCCTGAGGCAGCACCTAAAAATGAAAAAATTTTGACTTCTGCTTTGTCAACGATAGAGTCCATTTGGCTCCAGGACGATGGGAAATTCTTACTTGGAGCAGATCAACCATCACTGGCAGATCTTAGCTTAGTCTGTGAAATCATGCAATTTCAAGTAAGACTTTCATTTCTTTGTTTTCTCTTGGTTTTTAACTTTAGAATTACTAAAACACATCAGTTGCTTGTAGAAGAGAATATTCACTCGTAGACTTGTTTTTGGGATACAGCTGCTGGATGAAAATGACCACAATCGTTTACTGGGGCCGTTCAAGAAGGTTCAGAAGTGGATTGAAGATACTAAAAATGCAACCAACCCTCATTTTGATGAAATGCATGATGCTGTTTTCCAATTAAGTGCAATGCTGAACAAGAAGCAGTAAACAGGAGTGAATAGGTAGAGGCTTAATCTGTCATGAGAACACTGTCTACGCGACGAATAATCTTGCTAGTGTATGGATAAATGTTCTGATATTGCGTAAATAATCTTGTATTTTATGTGGAAGCATGATGCCTTCGAGTAATGTTTATTATAATTTCAGGACTGTAAACCTGGTTAAATCCAAGTAAACTCCTAAGAACTTATAGTTTGATCTCAGTTTGCATGCTTCAAAATTTCTAATCATGTTCAGGTGCAACAGTCTTCAATACTGGGATCAAGCCTATTATAAGATCATCTCTCTTTACTTCTGTTGTAAATTATAACAAAAAATAAAGATAAAACTGCATATTTTTGTAAGATTGTGTCCTAAAATGGTTAGTTAAATCCCAATTTTTGTCATATAATTGTCTTTTTTACCGTCAAAAAAAAAAAAAATGTTTCATATGCAAAACAAGGATGGTTATATAAAAAAAATTATCTTCCATTGCTAATCAGCATTTGAATGGAGCAACTGAATAGAGAAATGCGGCGATGGTCAATCAAAGTCACAAATATTCATTTCTTCTTCATTCCACAACTAAAACACTTGTCAAATTATTTAAGCAAAATACATTTGAGGAGATCATCTTCTAAAATCTCAGGTAACATTGATTGATAAGTCGTGCCGTGATTCCACCTATGCTATTATGATGTGTTGTATAATGTTAAATTCTATTTGTTCTTCCCTCGTATTGTGTCATCACTTTGCAGCCATGCAATTCTTATGTTTCTTGCCTTCTGGAGTTGCTGAAAACGAATGTTTTTTTTTTTTTTTTTTAAGCCTATTCTCCATATTTATTAGTATTTAGTACTTAAAAACTCTTTTTTTCAAAAAATACACTATAAATATAATTTCACACAATATATAAATTAGCTTTTAAGGTTAATTAATTAATTTTTTTAATTGAAATGAGGTTAATTAATTTAGTTAATTCAATCAAAACTTATTTTATTAACCAAATTGGCTGAATTTTAATCGACCGGAAAAATGCTATCTCCATCTTTATGTAATATTTATTTTAGTGTCTAGTTGTATTTCTGGATCTAAGTGAAGATTATAGAAGGTAAAGTACAACAATAGTAGATATTAATTTAATTTAAAATGGTATTTATTCGATTTATATGATGAAAATGATATTAATAAAACTCTAATCTAATTATTTTTTCCTCTCATTTTTTCTTATTTGCTGGTTATTGCTATTGGGCCCGAACATGGAACATCTTGGGCTAGAGGTCCAGTTTGAAACCTTGCGAAATGCAGGAAATGCACTTGAGGCTGAGAGATGGAGGTCCGACTTGTTGCTAGTAAATCACTGTTTTAACAAGCTTATATACACCAAAAACTGATAAATGACCCGGCGTTCACTGTGAACTTTACCATTCGTTACAAATGCAATATATTTTAAATTTTTTAATAAATATGATATATTTTTTAAAGTTCAAATAAATTGTAGTATAAATTAAAATTTGGAACTAAATTAAAAGAATCTAAGAAACGTTTGGTTGATGATAATTAAGAAAAAAAAAGGGAATGAAATATTTAATGAGTGTTTGGTTGACCAATTTAATGATTCACATTCCTCTTTTTTTTTATTGTTTTTTCCTCATTTCTCTCCAATGGTTTAATATTTGTTTTGATGAATTGAATTTATTTATGAAACCCCCTAAATTAAGTTAAACCCACTGGTTAAAGTGTAATATGCGACAAACTCACATTTGTTTGAACTTTACGAAAATTTGTGATAACTGTTCATTTGTGATAACTATGTGCACAAATATAATAGTCCACCAACAACCATCACACTCTCGGTCTCTAGTAGGAAGATATAGAATCAAGAAAATGAAACTGAAAGTGTATGCCGATCGAATGTCTCAGCCATCACGAGCAGTTCTTATCTTCTGCAAGTAAGTTTAATAATTTCAGTTTTTCTATAATTTGCTCAATTCCGTTCACAATGGTTTTTTGGCTGCAAATTTGAAGCTGGGTTTTTGCTGTTCTCGAATGAATTTCATTTGGGAATTTCTAATAAACACAGGGCAAATCGGATAGACTTTGAGGAAATCAAAATCGACATATCCAAGCGACAACATTTATCCCCTGAATTCAAAGGCAACACCTTTCCTCCTTATTCTGGTTTAATTTTTGGGTTCTTTTTTCTTTAGCTAGTATTGAAATTGAGTTTCTATGGAGTATGAAGAAAGTAATAACAGCTTGTTATCCCTTTTTATTTACGTTGAATTTTCAGAGATAAATCCTATGGGAAAAGTGCCAGCTATAGTTGATGGGAGATTCAAGCTGTTTGAAAGGTGTTAGCTATTTTTGTGCAGTTTATTAGTCAGTATTTGCTTCATAAGTTATGAGTATGATTATCTTTTTGAGAATTGGAATTTGGAAACCCTTTTTCCTTGGCTGTTTACTATTTAAATTCTTAAATTGTTTTTTGCAGTCATGCAATTCTTAGCTATCTAGCTAGTGCATTTCCTGGAGTAGCTGATCATTGGTAAGCATAGTTGTTTAATCTGTTGTAATTGGATGATTGATTACATATTTATGCAGCTAACTAAATAACTTAATGTATTTTAGCTCAAAATATGAGGAAATCTTGTAGATATAATTTAGCTCAAAATAGGAGGAAATGTTATTGATTACATATTTGGCTCAAAATAGGAGGAAATGTTATTGATCACATGTCTGCTTCTTTAGGATGTACCAAAAGGTTTTGGGGAATAACAGTTCGGAGATCTTGTTACGATGATCAAGGTCCCTTGAATAAATTCATGATATTTTTGCTACTCAATTCTTGCTTTGTCAAATATTGTTCCCTCTCCGTCTTAGTGTAAATTGACAAAAGAGAGAAATTAAATAGCATAGTTGACTTTCATATTCGATAATAGATAGTAAGTAATAGCAGTCCTTCATCTTTAGTTTCATATTTGTATGTTGCAATTCAGTTCTTAATGGTTTTTTACTGTTCATCATTTAAGGTATCCAGCTGATCTTTCCAAGAGAGCTAAGATTCAATCAGCCTTGGATTGGCATCACTCAAATTTGCGACAGGGAGCAAGTAACACCCTAATCCACCACTAATTATTCCTAACTTGAAATTTGTCAATTTTGTCAAATTATGTGGTTTGTGTGTAACCTAATAGCCTTAAATGTTCTTGAGTAATTATGACTACAAGAACTACCTACAAAATCCAAGCGATAATATGTAGGTGATTGGTAGGCTTTTCTACCAAAGCTGGTAGAGGAGGGTGATAAACATAGAAGAGTTAGACCTGGGACTGCTTAATAGAAAAGTCTGAAAGATGGACCTTCTTAGCAGTGTTATAGATTTGGTTACTGTAAATGAAGTGAAAAGAAAACATAGGATTGATATGTTTGTTCCGCCCAGTTAAATGATTCTCTTTTGTTTTGTTTCCCCAAGAACACTAGGTACAAGAATCAGCATTAAGTCATATAGGATACAGACGTCAGTTATTGCTTTTGGCTTATTTCCGCTCTTATTGCATTGTTTTTTGCTATTTTGGGTGGTAAGGAATTCTGGGATTGGTTATTATATTGATTTTCTTTGTCGATTTACCCATTAAATTGGTAGTGGGATATGTTCTGAATACTACATTGGCACCTGCACTTGGTCTACCCCTGAATCCCCAAGCTGCTGCTGAAGGGGAAAGAGTTCTCTTGTCGTCATTGTCAAAGATAGAATCTTTTTGGCTAAAGGGGAGCGGACGATTTTTGGTTGGAAGCAATCAACCATCAATAGCAGATCTAAGCCTTGTCTGTGAAATAATGCAACTGGAGGTATGCAGATAGAAACTGACATTTTCTTTTTTACCCATTACCACTTTTGTTGCTCAATTAACTGGGAACAAATTCTCTGTGCATGCATGGCCATTTTCATCCATTCCATAGGTTTCTTTCTCGACTTTATTTTACAGGCTTTTGTATATTGCAATCTCATTGTAAAATTTACCTTTGTACGTAGGTTTTGGATGAGAAGGATTGGAATCGAATACTTGGTCCGTACAAGAAAGTTCAACAGTGGATTGAGGATACAAAAAATGCAACAAGGCCCCACTTTGATGAAGTCCACAACATCCTTTTTAAAGCTAAAGCAAACTTCGATAAACTGCGTTCAAGGCGGGCAATTAATGAGACTGGTCAATCAAGCTCAAAACCTTCATTGCACTCTAAGATATAGCAATAGATTGATGTTTCTGTTTGCTCCAAGAAATGCAATATGCAGGACTGGGCAAAATAAGCTAATTCTCTGTAATAAAGCATACTGTCTTACATTTTAAAAAACATATGCTATTCATTTGCTCATATCAAACTAACTCAAATACCGTGCTGTATAATTTAAAGTGAAAATACTGAACATTTTCATATACTGTTGGAATGAGTACTAAAACAGCAAAATACGCACATCAGCTGCAAATACATATATTGATGCTTGTCAAATTCGTTCTTATGATTTCTTTAGGAAGGAGATAACTGGTGTCAATAATAATTTATTTAGCAAGTGAAATTTCAGGATTTTTGTAACTTAGATTACAACAGCAAAATGCATGCACCTCAATACATTTTGGTTTTGGTTCTCGAGAACGAAGTTTAAATTAAACTACTTGGCAGTCAAATAAGCCCAAAAAAAAAAAAAACTGTAATTTGTGCAAATATTATAGTTTGACATTCAATCATACTATTTCCGTTTTCATGAGTTGTTTACATTTCCGTTTTTTGTGTTTTTTTAAGTTGTTTACATTTCCATAGTAAGTTTTGTAATTGTTTATTATTATTTTTTTATTGGTATTGGTGAAAAAGTAAGTTTTTTAAAAGGTTAGTAATTGTTTATTATTATTTCTGTATTGGTATTGGTGAAAAGTGAATTTATATTGGTATTAATGAAATAGTGAATGTAAAGAAATGAAAAAAACAGAGATAGTATATCACAACTCTAACATATATAATAAACATAAATCTCTTCCCATTGGAAGTCCGACCAGATGGATTTGTGGTATGTAAATGTGGGTGAGAGTGGAGAGGAAGGGAAGAATGGGGAAGAGGCTTTATAATTTTTTTTTTCCAAAGAGAAAAAGATCGCTAATTATATGCATTTGGGGTGGGTGAGTTAGTCTTCTTGGTTAGGTAATTCACACTTGAGGGCACTAGCATTTCCGTTTGAGGGAATAGGAAAATTGAAATTATTTAAGAGCACATTTAGAAACACTCCATGAAGATAAAAAGAAAGAGAGAGAAAGTGCATGATAGTTTTGAGAGGTAATTAACATGGATTACTAACCATGGTTAGTTAATAGTAGAATTATTAGCGCAGGTAATTAACATGGATTAGTCAATCAAAGTGTGGCCTGGTTGGATTATCATACTTTTCAGGAAGATAGTAAGATGTAAAGTCTCATTTTCCATCCCTATTCCATATATATAATTTGTTCTCCGTTCTCCCATTCACATCCCCGAGATCCCCATTTCAAATTTTAAAAAATTATTAATATTAATTTTAATTAATTATTGGATCATAAAATATAAAAATTGTACTTTTAATTTATATACTATAAACTAATAAAAAATGACATTTTAATAAGGAAAATTTACAAAAAAAAGTCCCTATATTTTAGTGAAATAAACAAAAACCTTCATGATTATCAGATATTATACAAAAACCTCCCTGCTTTTTAATGACGTTAACAAAAATCTCCCTCCGTCCAATTGAAACTGGGTTTCTGTCAAAATTTCGGGTATACCCGTAACATTTTTTATTTAATACCAAGAATAATCCTTTGATTAGATTCTTTTCTTTCTCTTTTACTTTTTTCAGCTGTTTCTCTTGCACGCTGCGTTTTGGATTGAATGCATAAATCAAAATAGGGATTTCATGATTAGATTTAGAGAGGGAGGCGATTTCGAAGATGATGTTCAGGTTGGTTTAGGGATTTGTTTTGAGCAGAGATTTTATTTCGTTTGGAAGACCGGGTTTTTTGGGTTTTAATTTTTGAATTTGAAAATCCAAATAAAGAATAGAGGATAAGCGAGAGACACAGAGATCAGGGGAAGATCGAAAAAACATAGACCAGAATTTTGAAACCAGAAAAAGAGAGCTTGACGAAGGAGGGGCGCTGGTACGATGGCCGAAAAATCAAAGGTAACTTTCATTCTTGATCTTTGGGTTTTGATTTTCGTGAACTAGCAGGAGGATCGAAGGATTTGAAGTAAAAGGCAGAGAGAGGAGATTAATTTCGAAAATTAAAAAGGAACGAAGAATAGAGATAACGGGAGGCAAAGAGAGATCACTGGAGATAAGGATAGAACTGAGACCGAAGGAAAGAGGGACGACGATAGAGGTTGAAGACGAATCGAGAACTCAGAACCAGAGACAGACGTAAAGAAAGGGAAATCAGAAGGAGTGGTGGAACTGTTCTTGCTTCCGGTAATCTTTAAGACGACCGGAAATTGGAAATTAGCACAGATTGAGTCCAGAATTCCAGAACCAGTAGAAGGTTTAGTTCGTTTCTCTCGTTTCCTATTCACTAGTTGATTGTGTTAAACTGGAATGTTCTTATTCTTTATCCATTTTTCCATTTGAATTTGCTAAAATTGAATATTAAGTTTGAATTGAGTAATTCATTTATCTCTGTTGGAATTATGATGTTGAAAATGAACTGAAATTGTGTTGAGCATGTGATAATGATGATGAACAAATTGAGTAACATTTTTGAACATATAACTGAAGGAGTCACGCTTTTGGTCTGGTTTGGTTCATTCGCGAAGAGCTGTATGTACTGAAAAACGGAAATACTCAGGTAGATGATGTAACACCTCAATCCGCCCTACGAATAAGACAAGTTGAGATGTCACAAACACTGTTACTGACGTCATACACGGCAACATAACATAGGTTTTTTTTATTATATTGCAATGCTAGAGTAGCATACTGATATTTTACAAGCACTACAGTACCTAAATTATTTATTTACATAAAAATCCGTTCCTAGCTTTACAGTTTATAATTTACACATAACAAGCGTATTCACTTAACATATAGATCAGTTACATGCCATATTACAAAAGACAGAAGTTTCTTCCAAACAAAATGTCCTCTGGGAACTCTCCAAGAATATGCAATTCTTTGGGCTCGTCATCTATAGGCGGACCTGCGAGTTATAAAAATAACTTGCTGAGTACCTCCATGCTCAGTGGGTACAATATATAAAACAGTATTGCTTAAAACCAGTTGACGAATTCATTTCAAAGAATTATATCTAATATAATCATAAAAAGCAATTGGCATTTAGCAAAACAGTGCATTAATAAAAATTCCGTATATTTTAAATTACTGAGCATATCTGATGTAATAATTCCTTTTTACTCTACTGATCATACTGGATTCCAATATAATACTAAGGGCTGCATTCCGTATAGCCATTTAGACTATAACGCCAATGCTCTTTCATTTGTATCCCGTAAAACCATTTAGACTATTCGGCGATACTTTTCTGATTTAGTATTGTGCAAGCCATTTAGACAATACGCCAATACGTACTTTTCTTAGTATTACGCAAGCCATCTAGACAGTACGACAATACGTTCTTTTCTTAGTATTGCGCAAGCCATCTAGACTATACGCCAATACAATTAATTCAATAGCATAATTCACAGCAATCTCCTGTACAGAATTTGCCCACATGTCGTATGTTCTTATCTCTAGGACTCCAATTTACCAGGTAGAGTTAAACACAATTTCCCATTCTTTTATATCATATCATTTTCATTTTCAATTGCTATAATACAGTGATTTAATAAAATTCAATCATTTCATTCAAATATGCTCAATAAATGCTTTTCATGAAATTCTATCATTTTTCTCTTACCGCGCTGGTACATTGCGTTGGCAATTACCGCGTCAGTATAACAAAACAATTACAAACAATTTACGACTCGAACGCACGTTTGAGTACCCAACAAATTAAAATCTCAGATGCAATTAGAAATAATAATTACTTAAAATAATAATGAAAAATCAAATTCAGTTTAAGTACTAAATAGTACCAAACTTGATATTCAGTCCGCCTCGGATCCTACGCGCAAACTCTCAATTTCTGCGCTCTCCGTCAGTTTCGGGTCCTATAAATAATAATTGAATATTTTGTAAGTCTACGAATTAATTTCAAACCCTAAAATATTCTTACTCAATTAATTAATTTGAATTGTCCCTCTGTTGGGCTCAATTGAACTATTTTATAAGTTCTTGGACCAATTTGTAATTTTTGGAGGGTTTAATTGCATTCAATTAAGGGTTCTGGGGCTAAAATCTAATTAAAATTAAGTTTTAGGGTCGTTTAGTAAACTATTGGGCCTGATTGATTAGCCAAAGTTACTTTAGGGGTCAAATTATAATTTCTAGGGACCCCTTTGAAACGCGGCTTAAAGTTTTTGGGGAAATTTCATAATTTAGCGAAAATACAAGGATCGTTTCGGAATTTATCGAAAGCTTCGTCTTCCTCCTCCTTTTCCGTGCGAGTTGCAGCCGCGAGCTTCAATGGCGGCTCGCGATTCCGGCGACCAACGACGGTGAGCTAGCACTTAAACTCTTCTTTTCTTCACCGCCATCCTAAATATGGCCTTATCTCCGTCGACCGCCGCGTGAATCTCCAGGAAAACGCCTCGAAAGTTTTTTACTTATTTCGGCGGGAACTCCCTCTTCCGGCAACAGGTCGGAGCAAAAGATACCTCTAATCTACTCTACTCAATCCCAGGAATCGATTGATGCAATTAGTTTTAAGCTCTACGCTCGGATTTGGAAGATCCCAATTTGAGTTTTGGAGGTTCGGTTTTTACGCAATATCTCAGCCTATTTAGCACGGTTTTCAATGATTTTTGCACCAAAATATTCAGAATTCAATTCCCTTCCAAAATTTCGACCAGATTCTGACAAATTCGTGAAGTTGTGTTTATCTTAAGGGAAAATTTCATTTCAGTCCTTACGGTTTCTGCTCCATTTCGTTCATACCCTCAAAAATTATATTTTGGTCCTTCCTCCTTCTGCCTCCCTTCCATCTGCTCCTGTTTTTCCCTTTTTGGTCCTTCCTTAACTTCTTTTCCTTCAATTTAGTCCTAGATTTATTTAAATTTATATATTTTTATTAATTTATAATTTATACAATTAATTGTTTAACACGTGTCCCGTTATACACAGTAAATCCTACTAGTTCGAGATTTTAGTCGTGACAGATGATGAGATTTAGAGAGAGAAAAATGAGAGTAGATAGAGAGAGGAAGGGGTAAATGAGGCTTACACGAAAATGATGGAAGAGAAGCATAAGTCGGTGGAAATAATGGTGCGGTTAGTTAGAGAAGAGAAATTGTCTATTCTTTATTCAACTTAAACCTTTAGCTTAATATAATAGGGTAATTTGGTCTTTCTCCAACTTTTTAACGGAAAAGTTCACAGAAGGACGTTTCTGTTCGGGTTATTAAAAAGCAGGGAGGTTTTTGTATAATATATAATAACCATGGAGGTTTTTGTTTATTTCACTAAAATATATGAACTTTTTTGTAAATTTCCCTTTTAATAATCCATAGAATTTAAAATAACTACTAATAAGTTCACATTCATTTTTCTATTAAAAAAATATCTAATATCTCAAAATTCAAAAAGAAATTATTTCTTCTTATTACATCATTGTCTCCTAAAATAGTCTTGATGATATAGCCCCTATAAGGACCAGGGTCAGATGGATCTTGTGGTTAGATCCCCATTGTCTGGGCCTAATGAAGGCTCAGAACCGATTTGAACCCAGTCCATTAGTCGGGGTCTGGAGGTCAGCACTTGATGACTGACGCCCAGACAGACTGATCGGTACCTAGGGCTCAGGTCGGTTTTGATCCATCACTCGAGATCCCTTCCAGTCAGGCCTTTTCTAATCACATTCCTGGTGTAGACAAGCAGACACGTGACCCATACTCTGACAGGGACAGACAGATAAGTAACCCGTACTTTGATAAACATAGGCCTTTAAATATATATATATATATATATATATATTACAGTCATCATTACGGAAAGTGGACATTTACTGTCATCATTACAGGTGAGTTGTCATTACATGGGTTTCACGTGTAAGATGCTCTTAAATCCCTTACTATAAATACCCCAAGAATCTATTATTCAAGGGGACTCTCTTTCCTTCATCATTATTATTCTTTTCCACATACTGACTGATCCCTGGACTGACTTAAGCATCGGAGTGTTTGCTAAAGCAGCACCCTTGCTCTCTCTCCTTTTGTTTTCAGGATCACACCAATTAGACCCAACCATTGGCTCCTTCGAAGTAAACCATGGCTCGTACAATTTCCCTCATTGAACTTGGGAAACATCAAGTCTCCATATAAGATTTAACCTATAATTCAAACATATAATAAGTATAGTAATTCTTTTTGATATTATTCAACAATAGAAAAACTAAAATCAAGTAATATAGGGTATAGTTTTTTATTTACCTCATCATTCACATATGAATCCTCATAAAATGTAAAACACCTAAAAAGTAAAATTGAGCAAAAATCTAATTTGAAAATAAATAATATGATTATAATTTTAACACATGAAAGCATAAAATTTGATTAATTATATGTTTAGTATTAAGTACCTTTTAATTTAGTCCATAACTAGTCTTGTGCACACATTAATGCTTCCAAAGTTTTAGGATGAAGCCTACCATGATGAGGACTCACAAATCTTTCACTTGTGCTAAACACAGATTTTGAAGCCAAAGTGTATACAGAAATAGATAAAATATCTCTGGCAAACATTTGCAATGTAAAATACTTAAATTGCACTTTCCACCAAGCTAATATATCAAAATCCACTTTTCTTGATATAACATACTCCTCTAGATAATGATCAAGTTCTGTCTTAACATTCACATCATCAAATTTTGAATCAAAGTTACTCATAGAACCCATCTCATCAAAACTAGTAAGCTTTTGAATCTTATCAATTTCACTTTTAGCTCCATCATTGTCATAAAGAAAAGTAGTATTCTAATAATTAAATTTTGTATCTAGGATCTAAGATAGTTGCCACACTCATAATATAGTTATCTAGGATCTAAGGTAGTAGCCACACTCATAATACCATTAATCACATACCAATATTTGTCAAATTTTTCTATCATTTTTCTTGCCATTGCATGAATTACAAAATTCCCACAACTAAGCCATCGTCTTGATGATAATCTCATCTTACAAATTTTGGGAAAACAAATATTTATTTTGTCCTAGAAAATAATTCAGTCACATTATAAAACAATTTCAATTTTTCACATCTTAGCAATTAGCAATTATCCAATCTTGCTCAAGTGGAAAACATTTATACAATGGCTCCCATTGCTTCAAACAAATAAAAACATTCTTATAACATATAGCAACATTATGTATAAGAAAAGTAATTCCATCTAGTCTTACAATCCAAATCTACTTTCTTACTAAATGGAATTTTTAATTGATGAATAGTCTCTTTAAACTTTTCTACTCTTTTAAGTGTTGCTGTTCAATAGGAAACACTATCATAAATTTTCTCAATACCATCACTAATAACATCTAGACCATTGTTTACAATTTAAGTTCAATAAGTGAGCCCAACAATGCATATGTAATAATAAATCATCCAACCAAAGTGAATCAGATTGTGATCATTGAATCATTAGTATTACAATTATCTACAATCACCGTTGATAATTTTGGTTCAATATTCCAATCCATCAAACAATTACAAAGCACATCACAAAGCAATTATGACTTAGGAGCACTCTAGTTTCATTTATTTGTGTAAAACAGAAATACCACATTATGTCCTAGGAAAATTGTGTTATTTTTATCTTATAAAATGTATCACAATGTACCTTTTTTTTTTTTTAAATTTCAATTGTTAATTATCAATCAATAAAATCAAATAAGACAAATATAATGACTTATTACCTTAGTCATATTATTATAATTTGAGCATACAAAAAGAGAATTTTTTTCCTGATAATAAAGAAAAAAAAATTTTTAAATACTAAGACAAAAAGAAAGGAATAAAACATAAAAAAAGAACAAAACAGTAATCAATTTGAACATACAAAAATAAAATTTTAGAAACGCAACAAAGCTTCACTTTTGAAGAAGCAGACAGTATCCTTTTTGAAGTTAAAGCAAAACTGGGTTCATTGGAGCTATTCATCAGACTGAATTAAGCTCCAAACCAACATTGCAGTCTATGATACTTCTGTTCGCCCCAAAATAAATGTGCAATGCAGGACTAGGAGAAATTATTTTTCTCCTTACCGAATTCATATAACATTGGAATGAGGTTTAAAACAGCAAAGGATGTCAACTGAAAATTCAGATAGCAATTTAACAAAATTGATTTATAGAAGAACCAGTTCTGGGCATTCCAATCCAAAATACATAAAATTAATCCAAATCTTTAACAACCTTAATTCCCATACTATTAGCAGTACCAATAATAGACTTAGAAATAGACTCCAGAGACATATACTGACAATAAGGATCAGATTGCTTCACCTTTGCAATCTCATATATGTGCTTCAAAGTCACACTAGATGCAACCGCATGTCCTGCCCGGCTGCTACCGGACTCGATGCCTGCCGCTTTCTTCAAGTACCACATAACTGATGGCGATTTCACGGTAAACTCGAATGTGTTATCCTTGAATGCTGTAATCGTCACTGCCATTGGCGTATCTGCCTTGTATTTTTGTGTCCGAGCATTGAAATCCTTGCAAAATGCCATTAGATTCAAACGATACTGACCAAGTGCCGGACCTACAGGTGGGGCTGGACGCGCTCCGCCGGCGGGAACAGTGAGGCGGATTGTAGCTGCCACAGGACGACGAGTTAGGATCTCTTTTAGGGTCGACATTGAAAAGAAAGAGTGCAATTCTGCTCAAGCTAAGCTCGAATTCTCAGTTTTGATTAACCTGTAGACAAATCAAATATTTAATTTGACAATTGTTAAAAAACTCCTACTTGTCAATACCATTTTTTTTGATCCATATTCAAACATAATGAAATAAAAAAAGAAATCCAAATTCACTCAATACAACAAACATTGTTCAATAAAAAAAATTATCAGCATACTTCCAACTTCAATCTTTCTTCTTGCTCTCAAAAATGGGATGAGAAATCAATCAATGTCTTGATGATAAATATTTAAATAAGAATGACCCACTTGCACATACTATGTTTCATTGAAAGAAATGTAAACATCAAAATGCAATATTTACTCAAGTAGCTAAAGTATTTAGGCATCCAAGAAGATTGAGATTTTTCTGCAATTTTTTGTACTAATTTTCTACAACTTTCTGCCGCTATTTTATGATGTAATATCCTCCTGCAGCTTTCTCAAGGGTTGATAGACAACTCAAATTTACCTGTATTTTTAAAAAATACAAGAATGGCATAAATAATTATAAAACTCATTTGATGTAAAAGCAGATTAAAACTTTTGCACAATTTAGCTACATCTCCAATGTTATTGTGCGTTGCACTAATCCATTTGTCACATAAAAAAAATAGAAGACTTTTTTTTTTTAAAAATACTCTCCAACGCTAATGTCTATTTTGGATGTGAAGCTTATGTGGACTTGACATTGTCTAACTTACTTTCTATTTCTAGAGGATCTTCTAGACAATGTCTAGATATAATTGTGCATTGTGATTGACTAGATATTAAATTATAATTCCAACCAAGAAGAAAAAAACAAAATAGAAAATGTTGCATTGGAGACAAAAATTTTAAATTGGGTGTCCATATATAGACTTTCATCCACATCTCCCTAGACACCTTTCATTTTGTTAGACACATAAGCCAATAAAAGGTATTGCATTGGAAATGCTCTAATCTTTTCAAAACTAACATTCACCTTACAAAGGCTTTTTCCATTATAACAATTGCTAAAACCCGTTTAAATAGATGCAGTTTAAAATCCACATAATGTGATGTACATACTAACCAACTCATGTTTCTAAAGAATCATGCTTCTCATTCTCAAAAAATATGTATATTATTTGATGCTAGAAACCTAAGTTATCTCAAATGCCACCCAGGAAGCTAGAAGTAACTTTTAAGCAAGTCATAATAAAATATATTCAGACAAGTGATGAACATATGAAACTCAGACATAAACATGCATAAATTTCATCACAGAAGTTATGAAATCAAAGTTCAAAGGGTGGCAAAACAGATCAAGCAAAACTGAAGGTAAAAGAAGTATGAAATCAAAGAGGCAGAGAAAAGGAAACAAAAATTGCAGAACTGAAATAGTACAGAATACACACGTTGTTGGTCTCATCGCAGACCTAGGCAGTTCAACAAAGAAACAGACTACAATCAGTTTCAGCAGCAGGAATCTATGTACCTCAAATAGCCGACGCTGGGAGATCTCGTGACTGAGCTGGAAGACCGGTTATCAATGGTCGACAGCTCGGCTGCTCAGCTCCGCTCTTTCTTACATGCGACTACTACAGCTCGGCTGCTCGTGACGGTCTTGCGACGGTAAAGATCGCAGGCAGGAGGTTAAAGGGCGGCGGAAGGAGGGTTAAAATGTGTTGAGAGAAGGGCGTCGAGAAAGGGAGAGAGGGTTATTATTTATTTGTTCTATTTTTCATTTTTATTTATTTATTTGTTATTTGAGGGTTTTGTCATCCAAAACGACGCAGCTCCACTCTGCAGTAAGTAAACCTAATAAACGGTAAAAATCCAAAGCAATCAAAACGGGCCACCGTTTCAGTTATTTCTAAACTCGCAAACCGATCAAACGATGCGGAAGCCGGAAACACATTTCCATGGGTTCTGTTCTTCATGCTAGACTAGACCATCCAGAACTAGCAATGGCTACAAGTTCAAGCAATGATTTACCAAAACCCTAACTTTTTTAGGTTTTTCTTCCACTCATTTTAATTGAATCTCCGCTCCTAAATGTAGCTTCACAATCTTTTTTTTGGAATACACTGTTCTCCATCTTCAGATTAATTAGTGAATTTTCCCTTCTCGTTTCTAAAAGAGATGAATTCGGGTTTCCTGTTTTAGGCCTCGAAGGTTATTTTGTTGTTAGCTCATAGTATATTACGACGAAGATGAAAGCTGGAAGCGCTGCGAAGCTGATTGTTGATGCGCTGCTGCAGCGTTTCCTTCCCCTGGCCAGGCGCCGCATCGAAACAGCTCAAGCTCAGGTCAGTATTTTTTATATATCTCTTGGTATTTCCCTTCCCCTGTTCTTTGGTTGAATTTTAAACTTTTCAATAATTTCTATTTCTTTTTGGAACGTTGTCTCTCCATATTTGTAGCTTGATCAAGAGTGTAGGCATTAGAAAATTTGTAATGGGTTATGGGAATCCGGTTTTTGTTGCTTTTATGGGGTGGGAGAAAATAACTCATGGATATATTGCTATTTGCTTATTGCCTGATCTTGTTCTTGTAATGGGTTCTAGTTTAACTTTTCTCTTTGATGAACTACTAATACTACTGGCTTAGGGTGCAGAAGAACTGTGCAATTTTCTAGTGGGATGCTTCCTCTATCACATTTTTTATTTAGAATTTTCATTGGTTGCAAATATTGTGCCTTTGTCCTTTTCACTTGAAATGGTTTCTTAATTATGCTGTTACTTGTGGATAAGCAGGATGGACAGTACCTTCGACCATCAGACCCTGCCTATGAGCAGGTTTTGGATTCATTGGCTATGGTTGCTAGACATACTCCTGTTCCTCTTTTAGAAGCTCTTCTTAGATGGAGAGAGAGGTAACTTACTACAATGCCACTACCTAGACTTTCTTACTGAAGTTTATATTCACCGCATTCATTTACTTATGTTGTTCAGGGTTAAATTATAACTTTTGATCATATTCTGCTATAGTAAAAGGAATTTATTGTTCATGTGGTCACAAGCTTGTTTCTATTAGTAATCTTTATGTTCTCTATTGGAATTTGTAATTTACATTTTGATGCATTTATGGTCCTTAGTTCAATGCCCTAAATACATGAATGGGACTGGCAAAATGACTTAATTGACAAGTGAATAAGGAATCACAATTGGAAGTTTATGAGATTTTTGTGTATGTGTACATAGAGAGAAACAGAGAGGAAGTGAAAAGTTCCATTGAACTGAACTAAGCATTAATCTTAAGCTATTTGGAATTGTTGGAGAGCAAGTTTGTTTGAAAATAACACGTTCAAGAAACCTATGAAATTTCAAATTTGAATTGATGAGATTTGAGACTTGAGAGTGATAGAAACAGAAAGGAATTGGACAAAAAGGCTAAGATAAGATTGTTGTATATGGAATGTGATCTTTAGGCTCACAAAACTTCTTTTGCATGATTTAGGAACTTCTGGATGGCCAAGTATAATGTCATTCAGGAAGGAGATATCACCCCTGGTTGAGGATTATTATCGTGTGTAATAATAACAAAATAACAAAAAGTAAAAACTTTCAATGAAATCGCAAATTTTCCTAATCTTCTAAAATATATTATTAGACCACACCTTTGGAGATTAGTTAATTGAGTTGATTTGATCAAAGTTGAAGTATAAATAGAAATGGTATTTACTTTAATGAAAAATTATTTTATCGGTATGATAAAAACACCTCTTTCCCTCTCCTTGACAACCTATACACTTCCCCTAAACAAAAAAGGATGAATATCGATGCGGATTTGATTCATAACAGGCTTAAATGGAGACGTAAAATCCATGTCGTGGATAATATCTAAGGATCGTGTTATATGCTCTTGTATTTCTTAGGCTTTCTTCTTTAATATCTGTTTGGAGAGCTTAACCGTTAGAGGATCCATACAGCTGACCCCAACTTGTTTGGAACTAAGGCTTGTTGTTGTTGTTGTTGTTGTTGTCAAACTCTTACAGTTGCTTTGTTATTTTTTCATTCTCCTGTAGGTTCAACATGTGGAGGACAAAGTGAAGGACCTGCTCTTACAAATTCAAGATGGAAAAGTTCGTGATTCTTTTTAATGCATTTAACGATCAACAGTTTCAAACCAGTTATAAGACTTCCAGTCATCTTATTTTCAGTTCTCAGTTATTTTTACAATTTTCAGGCCTATGTTTAGGGAAAATTTGTTAATGATTAGATGTGATTGTGTTCTGATTTAAGTATAATATTGAGATTGTGGTGCACTTTTTTCTAGGGTTAAGTTACCTGATTTTGCAAAAAACTAAGAGTTAAAAGAGCAGACTACTAATTCAAGTATGTGACACTTGGCAGAGGTTTTGTGGAAGAGTAATGCAGTAGTCGCATCAAATTTGCTTGATCAAGTACATTTATTTTATCAATTTGTCTGGGTCAACTGTCAAAAAAGTTGTCATGATCAAGTTTGAAGGTAATCAATTAGGTTGCAAATCCTGAAATCAGTTTTAACTTGTTAGAAAGTAATTCAAAGTTGGGGTAATCTTAGAAACCAGCATGCCTTAGCTTTTTGTAGAATGAAGTATGCATTTGAAATTTTGAAAAGTTTGTCCTTTTTCCTCTGCACTGTGCTGGTATGCCTTAATGGTTTTTGTTAGAAGGCGGTACTCTTCTAAACGTTATGTAGATGGTTAATCTTTTCATAATTCCACTCCATCTCCCTGCTTATAAGCATGATACATGCTTAAGTTGGAAGCAAATAACTGATGTGGTCTCCCATATTGAAATACACATGCATTGTTTTATCTATTATTCAATTTGGTATTTGTCTTTTGTTTTTGGATTCTAGGAAATTGGCCAAGCCATCAACTCTCTGAAAGCAAGAAAGCTGATTGATTTGCAGTAATGATCTTACAATATTCTTTTTCATTTGTCGTATATTTGAGTTCTTTATCATGCAACAAGAATCTGGTAGTTTACTATATATGCTTGTGATCTAGGACATGGAAAGGCTACTCGGTGACAAAAGGTCCAAATTATGCACCAAAAAGAAAGAAACCAGCAACTGATTTGACACGGGAATATCTACAGAGGTATATCCTTATATGTACTTGCCTTTTCAATGTGTTATCATTTGCATGCACATTATATGCTTTGTGGAGCCATATCATTCAATTGCGGGTTGTTGGGTTTACAAGCAATGGGTGTATTTTACTCATATCACAATGTTAGGGCTTCCGTAAAGGGGTATAGGATAAAGAATATAACCGGCTTAGACTTTTGGAAAAGGCAATAGATGTGAGGCATTTTTACTGGGCAATTGCTATATATGTTCACCCCACTAAAAAATATAAACTATATTAAAACCAAATCTTGTTATGAAACGGCTTTTCTATCAGTTTCAGGCTTTCAGCCAGTTCTTGCTAGAGGTATAGTGTGGTCCCTCCTATGAGATTGAACTGGAACTGAAACTGAAACAGGGCCCATGATTCTGGTCCCTTCCAGTATAATTCCAGTTTGTAACCAGATTTCAGCAGTTACAAACTGCGTATATCCCTCAACAAGTGGTTCCTTTTTGCCATTTTGCATACCATACTGCATGCAATCTAAAATTTTAATGATATATCTGATTTTGTAGGGGTGATTGGAAGGAACTAGAGTTTAAGGAGTACAACTTTAGTGCTAAGGGTCCACCAGCTGAGTGTGGTCATCTTCATCCACTAAACAAGGCAAGAATGTGTTTGTAATTTATTTAGGGGGTGTTTCTCTATGCTTGTGCTTTTTAACTTGGTATTGCTTTTAAGTTATTTTTAAATTATAAATTGCCTAAAAATAAGTTAAAAGGTTTTTCTTTAAATTTAAAATAAGTAGCTGTGGTGTGTTTCTTTAAACTTGTAAGTAGCTTATAAGCACTTAAAATAGTTAACATTACTAAAAAACCTTAGTGGGGTAGTGCTAGTGATATATGGATGTTATAACTGAGGGTATATTTGTCTTTGTCAAACTTAAACTGCTTATAAGTTGCTTAAAAATAAGTAAGAATTTCCTGCATATTTTAAAGCTGCTTATAACTTGAATAAGTTTTGTGAAACACTTCAAGGACCTCATAAGTTATAGGTTGAAAAAACCCACTTGTACTCTCACAAAATTACCCTGTTATTTTGTTTTCTAATAAAGTGGATGTTTAACTGTTTATTAATAGACTATTCGTGGATCAGCAGTCTGTATTAAAATTTCATTTAATTTCGTTTTAAGATTATGAATTGTTCTATATCATATTTTTATTATCATGAGGTTAGGCTAAATCTTTTGTATGTGCACCTTGTTTGAACTTCCAACTGACTTAATAGATTTGACGAGGACAAGCATCCTGGTTAAAAAGTTTCTCATGAAACATTTTTCTTATTTTCAACATCAAGGAATATTTGGCTGTAAGCTTGAGTGTGTGGAATGAAGCATCAAAAATTGACTAAAACACAGTACTGGATCCCGTAACATGAGCTGTTCAAACTTTGATCTGGAATCTTGTGTGCGTTTATATATGAGCTAGTTTTTAGATCATGTTACTTTGGGATTTGTAAATACTACCCTCTGTTATAAAATTTTCTAAATATATAACTTCTAGCTTGATGTAAAATGAGGGAAAATATATTACATATCAACAAAATTTTGTTTGTTGCAAACAGAAAAGATTTTGGAAGAGCTGTCCTGTGAGGGTATTGCATTGATGTTCTTTGCAATGTTGTGGCTTATAATTTGGCATTCACAAGTTTTCCTGTGGGTTCAAATTTATCTATGTGTGAACAATTAGATGTTGTAAGATGGTTCACTCAAATTGTTACTGGCATATTTTGTTGGTTTTG
>CATIWJ010184611.1:0-12395 GCA_949640765.1 Croton laevigatus
TAGATCTTCTAGTAGGCAAAGATTCTTCTTCTTCTTTCAAACTTTGTGAAGACTTTGTAAAGTGTTGGTAAAGCGGATTTGTTATCCTTGGTGCAACCAGACCTGTGACAGGAAGAGTCAGATTTTTCAAGCCTTCTGTAACATCTTCTTTCATCTTTAGAGCAGACGCTTGAGCATCTTTGCCTTTAGACATCTGAACCCATCGAACCTTCACTTCTTTTGTTACTGGTTGTGTTGCTATTGTGTTTTCCCATTTGGATTCCTCTGGTTCCCCTTTTGAACTAGGCTCGCTAGACTCCCCTTTACTTTCTTGAGGAAGTGAAAGAATTTCTTCAATTGTAAGCTCCTCCATGTAAAACTTTGCATCAGCAAAGTATGACTCTGCTTCAGTGAATGGTTTTGCATCAGTAACTATTGTCTTTACTTGACCATCCTTTATGTACCTGAAGCATTGATGAAATATAGACGGTAACACTTTATTGGCATAAATCCATGGATGACCTAACAGTGCATTGTAGGTGGTCCTTGCATCAATTACAAGAAAGAGAACATTGGATTCCATATCTTCAATATGTAGCTGGAGTTGAATTCTTCCTGCTGCCCTTTGTCCATTTTGGTTGAAGCCATGAATCATTAGTCGACTTTGCTTTAATTCATCGATGGGTATTCCAATCTCTTTAAAAGTTTTAAGAGACATAATGTTAACTGCTGACCCAGGATCAACCAAAATCCTATTCACCTTCCTTTCACATATGTACCCTGCCACATACAAAGGATGATTGTGAAGTCTATCTCCAAGCACTCTGTCTTCATCGGTGAAGGAAATTTTCTCAATGCTGGTGAAGTACGCTTTCACTTCTTGAGCTTTATCTTTGCTATCTGAAATTTCTTCCTCTTCAACATTATAACAAGCGACATGCACTTCAGTATTCAGAAAACCTTTCGGCATGAATTCTGCTAACGTGACAGCTTTCTACTTTCTTGTGGAGTCTCTGTATCTATCTTTTGCATTCTCAGCACTCTCCTTGGTTTTCTCAATTTTAATTACTGTGGTTGCAAAGCGGGTTTTCTGAGCACTCTGTTTCTCTGTGGATTTGGCTTGTTTTGAGAAAGGTGCTTTTTTTTGCTTCTTTTTTGAGTAACCAGGATCCAACCTTCACCTCCTGGTTGCTCTTCCTGAGATTCATCATCTTGCTCTTGTGAGTAGAGCTTGGGAGGGATATGAACTTTCTTTAGGAAAGAAGCATCAACTTCAACTGCATCAAACATACCGAATTTCACCATTGTCTTTGTAGGTGAGGAGGGTAGGCTATTAATCGTAACTGTGGTAGAATTCGTCGTCACCTCCTCTTCATCAAGGACTATGTCACCGTTCTCTAGCAACTTCATAACTTTGTCCTTAGAAACAAAACATTTCTCTATCGGGTGACTGATTAACTGCGATACTTGCAGTACTTGGGATCATTCACCTTGTTAGCTTGATCCGGGCGCTTTATCTCAGGCAAATGGATGAGATTGGCTTGAAGGATCTCATCGAACATTCTTGATACTTCAGTATCTTCAAAAGGATACTGATTTTCTTGTCTTTCTTTCAGCGAAACCTTCGGTCTTCCTTGTTGAGAAGTTGATTTCTCTTCTTGTTTCTTCTCAGTTTTGGAGTTGACCTTAAAGGGCATTGTGGAGACTGCCATTACTTCCTTGCTTTCTGACTTCTGGGTTCCTTTGACAGATTTCTACATATCTTTGTTCTTTTTAGGTTCTTGAACGGGAATGTCTTGATTTCCGTTATTAGAAATACTAAGCTCCATATCATGAGCTCAAGTTGCCAGTTCTTCAAATGTATGAGGCCTGATTCCTTGCAGAATATAGCGCAGACCCCAATGCATGCCTTTGATGCACATGTCAATTGCAGAAGATTCAAACAACCTATCTTTGCAATTGAGACTTAGAGTTCTCCATCGTTCAATGTAATCGATGACGGCTTCCTCTTTCCATTGGCGAGTTGCAGTGAGCTCAATCATACTGACGACGCGCTTTGTGCTGTAAAAGCGATTTAAGAACTCACGTTCCAGCTGCTCCCAACTATCAATAGATCCAGCTTCAATGTCTGTATACCAGTCAAAGGCATTACCTTTCAAAGAGTGAACAAATTGCTTGACTAGTAAATCTCCACTAGTTCCAGCGTTGTTGCAAGTTTCCATAAAGTGGGCAACATGCTGCGTTGGATTTTCCTTTCCATCGAATAGTTAAAATTTTGGAGGTTGATAGTTTGTTGGTATGGCTAGACGATCAATTCTTGGGGTATATGGCTTGGAATGCGTGTATGACAACTGTGTCGAGTTCACATCTGATCCTTCAGTGCTTCTTTGATAAACTCCTTCAATTGGATCGCAGAGATTGACCTATCAGAAGCCACCTGCACGGTGTCCACAGCCTTCGTAGAAGAAGCAACTCCAATGATTTCCTTTTGATGGAGTTCATGCTGTGTTGGTGAAGATTCATCAGCTTCAACTGCATGCTCCTTTCCAGCCATGCTTTCCAGCTTCTTCATTAGTGCTTCGATTTGATTGTCTTTTTCACGAACGGCATTGTTAAGGATATCCATTTGCTTTTTCATGATGTCCAGCTGATCCTCCATTGATGCTGCACCTGTCATCATAACTGACATCGCGCTTGAATCATCTGCTTCTAATTTTTCTTTTTGTGATGCATTTGGCGTAGATTCAGCAACAGTATCATGGCTAGCTTTCTCCATGTCAGTTGATTCTCTTTGCAGATGAACTTGTTGGACCATAGGAGCTTTTTCATAAACCGCATGAAGCGATTTGATCTTGATTGGAACACCAGGGCTTGCATCAGAAGTGCCCCTAACGTCAAAGTTCATTGAAGCTTCATCTTTTTCAGCAGTTCCCGCAGTTGCAGCAACTTTTCCTTTCAATGCTTTTGGGGTGATGATGATCTTCCTTGGTGCCATTGATGATGATTTGAAACTTGAAACTTGAAGGTTGCAAAGTGAAGAGATGAGAGGTAGAGATGGTCCCACTGGGCGTGCCAAAAATTTGTATGAACAAATTTTGTATATTCCTGAAAATAAGAAATTACAAATAAAAGAAAATATGTAGCGGTTACAATCCCTATTGAATCCTCTGATTCTCCTCTTTGCGATGAACACGAAACGAGGGTCGCGGAGACTTGATCTCGAATCGGTAGAACTTGATTTGAGTTGAATTTGATTTGATTGCGATGAACACGAAGTGAGGGTCTTGGAGACTTGATCTCGAATCGGTTGATCTTGATTTGGGTTGAATTTGATTTGATCTTTAGCTTGATTTGAGCTTTGATCTTGGACTTGAATGACTGCAGAGCGTTGTTGACGATCTTTGGACGAGCCTTCGAACTTTGAGAAGAGCTTTATGTCTTCGATCGGTCAGAGCTTCAGAGTCTTTGATTTGCAAGAGCTTCGGAGTCTTCGATTTGTCAGAGCTTCGGAGCCTTGAATTTTCTCTCTCTTCAAATGAAGAGAGGCAGTCTATTTATAGGGATTTTGGAATGCTTGCCCATTAAGTGAAGCGTTTTGATTGGTCCACTTGGCGCGTTTCTATTAGTCATTTCTTTTTTATATTATCACATAATTTATTTAATGTGATAATTATCAAAATATTATTTAAATAACCAATTAATATTTAATTTAGTTATTTTATTTAAATTTATTAATTAATTAACAAATATTAATTAATTAATATTTTTCTTGAAATTTCCGTGCAAACACTTGTAATCTGCCATTGGTACCATCATGAGCATCAGCAACTTGCTGAAAAATAGAGAACAATGTAAGTCAAAATCCAGTGAGTTTCTCCCATAGCATATTTATTTATTAGTACTTATAAGTTCGTCAAATCTTATTATACTCAGCTTTTAAATTATAAACAATATGTGACTTAAAAAAAAAAATTTAAGCTGCAATTTGCTGTTTATTTTCAGGGTGAAGAGTGGGTTAAGCAAACAAAGGAAGAGGAGAGCAGTGAGTGAAGAGACAATATCTGTAAAAGCATAAAAAAGATATAAGACGAAGAATCACATGCCGGAACCTTCCTTTTCTTTTTATAAAATAAAAATTAAAATACTTCATATGCCTTCCCTGTAATCATGTTTCACATGTAGCATGCAACTAACCTCCCTCCAGTCTCCAACCTAACCCTTTCTTTTACTGTTTTCAGAATATAATACTACAAATTTACAGTTAAGTGAAAATTATGCAAGTAGAAAGAGATGTAGGGTGAGAAGGGCTTTTCAATATTTAGTACGAGGAACAGGCTTAAAGTTGATACCCTACGAGAAAGTCCTCTTCTTGCCCCACAACCCCACAAACAAGAAAGAATAGTCAAGAAAGGTAAAGAGAAGAAGATGCTGTCAAGCACCTTATGACAGTGATCAATTAGAATGAGCCTCTTAAATTTTCTAAGGTACCCTACCATTACTTATTAAGTGAAAGAGATGCAGCCCTGTTGACGGATTCTTCATTCATATTGTTATTTAATATTAATTTTATGGTCAAAATACAGTTTAATATTTTAATTATTATTTAATGTGGGGCCATATATCTTAAATTCATTTCTCGTTAGATTTTAATTCTAGTGCCGGTTAAAATGTTGAGGCCTAAATCTAATTGTTTAAAGTTGTTCTATTTTATTATAAATGACATTAATAATTCAATTTCAATTTTGATGTTGAAATAATCTATTAAGTGTTGGGCTAAACTCGAGTCCTAAAAAGCTTTCTTTGAGGAATTTATTCCCGTTGAGTTCTTTATAGTAGAGTTGATAGAAAAATTAACTTGATGCTATGGTTTATAATTAATACGTTGATATCAAATCTTATCAAATTTCATTTAAAGTATCATAATAATTTTACTTATTTGTAATTTTCCTAAATGGAAATTCTCAATGTAAATCGAAAACCAAATATAAAAATTTTCGCCAAGTAAATCGAAAAAAGAAGTAAAAAACAATGGATTCAAGAACAACAATATTCCATCACCCGTCAGTAGAAAACGAAAGCATGGATAAGCAGAGAGGCATGAGCTGACAATGATGGGTTTAAGCCATTTGGGGGGTCTAGCAGAAAGCTAAATAAATAAAATGAGGAAAGACCAAGTCAAGTCAATCATCATGAAAGCTATAATTTAAGTCATCTTACAAATGCCATACACAAAAAACCTATTTTTGATTAATTCATTCTTGAAAGCTCTATTATTTCAGAAAAGGAAACATAGAATGATGAATCCTTCAACTGGGTGGGAAGGCTGGCTGACTCCATCCCTTTTTCTATATAAAAGGATCACATTTTCATCTTCTACGAACATTCCAATCTCTTCACTTTGAAGAAAAAATATAAAAAAGTTGAAATGGCTTCTAAAATCACTCTTCTGCTAGGAATTGTTGCTTTCACTTGCTCTCTCTCCTTTGCTAATGCTAATGACAGTCCTCTTCAAGATTTCTGTGTTGCTGACCCCTCCCGCCCAGGTCTCTTTTACTATATACTACCTCCGTTTTTATGATATGTTTACATTTCCGTTTTTGGGTGTTTTTTTAAGTTGTTTACATTTCCATTTATAGTAAGTTTTGTAATTGTTTATTATTATTTTTTTTATTGGTATTGGTGAAAAAGTAAGTTTTTTAAAGGATTAGTAATTATTTATTATTATTTCTGTATTGGTATTGGTGAAAAGTGGGTTTGTATTGGTATTGGTAAAATAGTGAATATAAAGATATGAAAAAAACTGAGGTAGTATAATTTTTTATGTGTAGGTTGTAAATGAGTCGAGCAATGCCGAGCTCGAGGTCAAGCTCAGCTGGTATACTTTTCCAGCTGATTTTGAATGAACTTTTATTGAGACAAATCTTAATTAAATCATTAGTGTCTCATTTTCTATAAAACTATAAATGATAGAAAGAAAAGTACGAGGTGGTAGTTAGATATTTAAGCATTAATTAATCATTATAAATATGATATTTCCAACCAAAAACATTAATTTTATGCATGTTTTAGGCAAAAATAATTAAATAAAAAAATCTGTTAATTAGCTTGAAATATTGGCTCGATTTTCTCATTTAATTTTTGAACGCGTTTTATTGAAGCCGAGCTCAAGTAACTCACTAGCAGATCAACTACTCTGTCTGCATTATTCTCTTTCTCATAAATGTTGTATTGAATGGCAGTTGTGGTTAATGGTTTAACATGCAAGGATCCAAAGCAAGTTGACGCAAGTGATTTCTTCTTTAGCGGATTACACTTGGCAGGTGACACATCGAGCCCAGTTGGTTGGAAGGCGACCCCAGTCACAGCAGCCCAATTACCTGGTTTAAACACTCTTGGGATCTCATTGGTTCGTATAGACTTCGCACCATGGGGTATTAACCCTCCACACTTCCATCCAAGGGCTAGTGAAATTTTAACTGTTTTGGAAGGTAGCCTGCAAGTAGGATTTGTGACTTCGAATCCAGAAAATCGACATATTACAAAAGTTCTTAACAAAGGAGATGTGTTTGTTTCCCCTGTTGGTCTTATTCATTACCAGAAGAATGTGGGAAATGGTAAAGCTGTTGCTATTGTTGCTCTCAGCAGTGAAAACCCAGGATTTATTACTATTGCTAATGCAGTGTTTGGGTCAAAGCCTGATATTCCAGCTGATGTTCTTGCAAAAGCTTTTAGAGTTGACAAAAGTATTGTTTCTCAACTTCAAGCTAAGTTCTAAAGTTAAAAGCAATTATGGATTGTTAGGATTTTTTATGCTACTCATCTGAAAATTGTTTTGGTATGTCTTGTAGTTAATTGGTTGTATTGTTCCTATATCTTGTACTTGTTTTGAGTATTAATGGATGCGTGAATTAAGTTCTGCAAATTGCGACTCACTAGAAATTAGAATTTGATCTCAAGACTGACTAACACAATTGAATACTTAATTTAAAAAAAAAAAAAAAAAAACGTTTTAAGAAACTCAATTCACCCTTCCCCTTTATTATTTGAAGTATATAAATTTTAAAATCTTTTTAATATGAGCTTAAGTAAATTGATTTCATATATAATAAAATTTTAAAAAGTACTTTTAATAGAAATTAATTTCAGTTTAAGTAAAAATTACATATAAATTAAAATAGTAAATATATTTCAAGTTTATTGTTTGTTTATTATAATTCAATAATTAGTAAGATAAATTAATTATTAATTCTACAGGATTCTAACATATAGACTTTTGCATTATTAGAAAAAGAAAATTTCATTCATTTACAAACTCAATATTCGAAAATCAGAAAGAAAATCACAATTTTGTGCAGTTGATTAAGAATAAGAACCTGATTCACCACCACAACCCTCAGCAACATTAATAATTTCAATTCATATATTCATCCTAATACATACAAACACCCACCACTGAAATCTGCAATATGAACAACAATATAAGTAAAAAAAAATGCATTACTGATACAAATACTTACTACTTAAAATCCATAGACGACCATAACCCAGTTTCGCCCTTTTAAACAACATTAATGTCATCACTCGCTTGACAGAGGCAAAGTGCATACAAACTTCAGTAGTAATTCTGACTGACCTCAACCGGTAATCTCCTCTTCTTCTTCTTCTTCTTCCTCGTACTCCTCATCAGCTGTTGCATCCTGATATTGTTGGTACTCAGCCACCAGATCATTCATGTTACTCTCTGCCTCAGTAAATTCCATTTCGTCCATGCCCTCACCAGTATACCAATGCAAGAAAGCCTTGCGCCTGAACATAGCTGTGAATTGCTCGCTAACACGTCTAAACATTTCCTGAATGGAAGTCGAATTTCCTATGAATGTTGATGCCATCTTTAGACCTTTAGGTGGTATGTCACACACGCTGGACTTGACATTGTTGGGGATCCACTCAACAAAGTATGAAGAGTTCTTGTTTTGCACATTTATCATTTGCTCATCCACCTCTTTAGTGCTCATTTTACCTCGGAACATAGCTGACGCTGTTAGATAACGACCATGCCGTGGGTCTGCAGCACACATCATGTTTTTGGCATCCCACATCTGCTGGGTTAGCTCTGGCACAGTCAAGGCCCTGTACTGCTGTGATCCTCTTGAAGTCAAGGGTGCAAACCCAACCATGAAGAAATGGAGGCGAGGAAATGGAATAAGGTTTACAGCAAGCTTTCGAAGATCGGAGTTCAATTGTCCAGGAAACCGAAGGCAGCAGGTAACACCACTCATGGTAGCAGATATGAGGTGGTTAAGATCACCAACTAGGATGTGGCCAAAAAGATAACACACGGCAATTGTCAGATTGATTTTCTTTCAAAAATTCACATCATAGAATATACTGGTAAATTTAAGTTAATGTCTGCAACTACAATTTATATTGATAAGAAAAAGATATCTGTATATTTACTTGAAAGTTGAACAAATATTTAGGCAACGCAACCTTCAGAAGTAACATCTTGTGTCTTTAAATGGGACCCCAAAGGAAATGGGTCATTCTCCAGTGTGTGGAGCTATGTTTGTCTAGAAATGTGCATGTGGTGTGTTGGAGAGAGATTGAGTATAATAGCACCATCCACTGGTAATGAGAAAGACTAGTCACCTACCTAAGTTTGGACCCTACAACTTATCACTCTTTCAATACAAGATATCAAACTGGTAGGTAAAAATTTTGTCCTATTTGTGGTTAATTATCATTATGAACATTCATGACGGCACATAGGTTCCTGAGGCATTAAATCCATGATTAAGCACATACAAAATTCACAAAAGACATTTTGGACACAAGTAGAAGCATTATGATGTAACTTACAAGTTGGAGTAGCAAGCTTCAGAGTGCGGAAGCAGATGTCATACAACGCCTCATTGTCCAAAACCATACATTCATCAGCATTTTCCACAAGCTGGTGAACAGAAAGTGTTGCATTATATGGCTCCACAACTGTGTCAGAGACTTTAGGAGAAGGAAAGACCGAAAATGTCAACATCAT
The DNA here is from genome assembly GCA_949640765.1 of Croton laevigatus. NCBI lineage: Eukaryota > Viridiplantae > Streptophyta > Magnoliopsida > Malpighiales > Euphorbiaceae > Croton > Croton laevigatus. The sequence goes on from CATIWJ010184611.1 coordinate 9,017, forward strand.
TCGGTCAGGGTACTCCTCCCTGATCTTGGAAATAAGAAGAGTTCCCATACCAGAACCAGTGCCTCCACCCAATGAATGACAAACTTGAAATCCTGTTTGCAGATATAACAAGTGATGTTTGAAATTGGTAATAGCAAATCAAAAAGTTATATATACAGACTACAAGGCTGATGAAGAATTTTAGAGCTATAAAATATCAACATACACTTCTACACAACTGATTGGGTGACAACTCCATTGGAAACAAAAGTAGTAATAATGGTCAAATTAAATAGACATTGTTGAATAGGAAAAAAAGGAGAAACTGATATGCAATAAAATTGCAAGAGAAAAAGGATGAAAAATGAACAGCAATTTCTTAACAAAGTAATTAGGTAAATTTTAAAGCCATGACAGAAAATATTCTAGATACTTGAACAAACTGTATTCAGTGACAACTCAAATTCAAGATTCAAATTTACAGAAAAGAAAAATCAAAACCTTTCATCAGGCGTGTAGGTTACCATGTACAGCTCATAAAAATAAATCATCAAATCTCTCAATGACATAGATTTTCTTGAGTTGTTGAGGCACAAGGTCAGCTTAACAAAGAAATGAAAAGATTGAGGGATCAATGTAGCAAATCCTGAAAACTTTTGGATATCCATCAAAATAAATCTAAAACCCAACCCAAATTTTCTTTAAAACTCAGTTTGGTAGAAATAATTTCCACAAGATTGTGGAATTCATTTACAATAAACAGAGCCTTATAAAACTCAACATAACCAAACATATTTTATCATTTATACTTTGTATCCCAAACTCAGTGATACTCAATAAAGGGTAAATAAAACAATATCTTATATCTTCAAAATGAATCTATACAAACACTGATTAAATAGATGAAAAATAGCCAGAAAGCAAATGAAAAGTATTCGGTCAGAAGGGGCAGTACCATAGATAATAGCTGCAAATTGGGAATTTGACATTGATATTGAGAGATATATGAATATATAACTCAAAAGCAGTTAATGTAAATAAGCCAAAAAAAAAAATTATATGGAAAGAAATTCTATTAAAAAATACAACTATCATGCAATGAGGATATTGTGATGCTAAATTTAAAATACAGATGAACAGAATCAATAGCGTAAAAAGATTAGTATAGAATCAAAACTCTGCGAGTAATAAAACCCAGAATACTTTGATATGTCAATTTCCAAACACAAACTCAATTGCCCATACAAGAAACAAAAAGCAATTTTCATGCAAAAAACAAAATCAATGCAAGATCAAATAAAATAAACAAAAGATAAATTCAATATTAAGCATAAGAATCAAAGGAAATGAAGCAAACCCAATAATTCAAAACGCAATGAAAGGGTAAATAAAATAATCTCATTACCCTGCAAGCAATCACAGTTCTCAGCCTCTTTCCTGACAACATCAAGCACAGAATCGATCAACTCAGCTCCTTCGGTGTAATGACCTTTAGCCCAGTTATTCCCAGCTCCAGATTGCCCAAAAACGAAGTTATCAGGTCGAAAGATCTGCCCAAACAGACCAGATCTAACGGAATCCATAGTTCCAGGCTCCAGATCCATAAGGACAGCACGAGGCACATATCTACCACCGCTAGCCTCGTTGTAATAGACATTGATGCGCTCAAGCTGGAGATCTGAATCGCCACTGTACTTTCCGGTGTTGTCAATGCCGTGCTCGTCACAGATCACCTCCCAGAACTTAGCTCCGATCTGATTTCCGCATTGACCACCCTGGATGTGGAGAATTTCTCTCATTTTCGAAGAGGAATTTAATTTTTCTGACAAGTGAGTGGAAATCTAATTTGGAGGGATCTACAAAACAGAAGAAAAATGGACGAATGAGATGAGTGCAGTCGGAGAGAACAGGTTGGAGAGATTGAAGCTATATAAAGGTGTTTTCCTATTGGTTGGTTAGCTGTAATAATAATAATAATAATAATAATAAATTATTATTATTATTATTATTATTGTTATAGTAATATTATTTATAGAGCAAATATTATTAATGTAAGAGCTAATAATTGTTAAAGATAAAATTATACTCCCTCCGTTTCATTTATATAGTAAAGATTCTTTATATTTTCTTTACTTTTATCCCAAAATACCCTTATTCTTTTAATCATTACAATACAATTAAAAAATACTCTACCAAAAAACATGATTTAACAACACCCACTATCTCAATAAAATACTTAAAAAAATACAACCACTAACTCAATAAAAAAATTAATAATATTTTCCACTTTTTCTCTCAACTTACTACGTGGGTTGTGGGCTGTTATTCCCACGTTTTTACTTCCTATTCTTCCCTCCAATTGTTGTTAATTTAGGGAATGTGATGTCATGATTTAATATGTCCTCCTATTAAAAAAAAAAAAGAGGTGAAATACAAGTGGGACAGCTGGCGGAAAGGATGAAGGGAAAGGAAGAAGGCAATTGAAAATGAAATCTGATTCCCGCCAACTTTGGTATCTATGGTGTGGATAATTTTAACAGTTGTGGCCACGTTTGTTCAACAACTTTTAAAGTTTGGCCAGGTTCTGCAAACACTTAGCCACAACTTTCATAGTTGTGGCCAGATTTACTAGTATATGAAGTTCATTAAGCATAAATTATTAACATGTGATACGTATTAAAACTTAACGAAATTTGTTATTTTAATTAATTAACCAAGTATTTCATTAAAAATGATCAAATATTGTGATGATCAATTGAAACATTGAGAATTTAGCATGTGTAGTAGTAAATGAAGTTCATTAATCCTTAAGCGTGAATATGCAATTACATATTAAAACTTGATTAAACTTGTTATTTTCATGAAATAACCAAGTATTTGATTGAAAATGATCAAATGTTGGGATGATTAATTGAAATATTGAGGAAGTACTATGTGTAGAACTAAATCAAGTTCATTAATCCTTAAGCGTGAACATGCGATTACATATTAAAACTTGATTAAACTTGTTATTTTCATGAAATAACCAAGTATTTGATTGAAAATGATCAAATGTTGGGATGATCAATTGAAATATTAAGGAATTACTATGTGTAGAACTAAATCAAGTTCATTAATCCTTAAACGTGAACATGCGATTACATATTAAAACTTAATTAAACTTGTTATTTTCATAAAATAACCAAGTATTTCATTAAAATGGTCAAATGTTGTGATGATTAATTTTAATATTCAGGAATTTGTAGGTGTACTATTATGTCAAGTGTTAATACTTGTGGTCAACTTTTAATAGTTATGGGCAGTTATGTAGCAAACTTGTGGACAACTTTGGTAACAAGTCAACAACTTTTACAACAAAAGGGCCACACTTATTAACACTTGCCCACAACTACTTGCAATT
>CATIWJ010184651.1:0-12219 GCA_949640765.1 Croton laevigatus
GTTTTCCATTGTTTTCTTTCTAATTTGCTGCTGCGTTTATTTAATTTTATTTGTTTTCAACAATTCAAAATTCCCCCTTTTCTATTCTAGCACTTTAGGAATAAACTTGACCAGTCTCTGTGGGATCGACCATGCTCATCACTGTTTACAAATCTTTATAGTAGATAATTTTATTTTTGGTGGTTTCGACAACTATCACTTCTGGGTTTTCTTTTCTGATCTGTCTCTTGGAATTGGTCTGAGATTGAAAGATTGACGATCAAAAGGAGATCTTCATCACCAATTTGCAAACGTCCAGATCGGAAATCTAAATCTGAGAAGTCCATTTTGTACAAGTTTGAATCCTCAACGGCGAAGAACACCAGAAATCTAAAGATGATTTCTCTAACAATCGCTAATAGACGGTGGATTCACAGAAAATCGGAAAGCAGTGTTGAGCAAACCGATAATATCTTTTGGCTTCCGTTTTTATGTTTTTTTGTTTTGTTTTAGTCATTGTAATTTTCTACTTGTCCCAAATATCTAGATGGGCTATGGGTAATTTGTTTTACAGTTTCTGGGTAGGCAATCTTCCCGACAATTGCTGTATTACTGATTCATTTCTTTCGTCGTAAAATTACGAATATGATACTATTATCCTTTATCAAAAAAAAAAAAAAGATTAGAGACAACCAAAAAACTGTCTTGAAGAGATTCGTAAAGAATAGCCAAAGGCAATCTAAAAAGGTTTTTTGGATGAAGAAGCTATTAGAGAGAATAGGGTTGTCTTTATATTTTTTTTTCAGATAAGAAAAATTTTATTAGATAAATATCGATTTTTTTTCCCTATAATTGATGCTGGTGGGGGTATGCTATACACCCAAACATTAGCATGACCAATCTAATAAGTTAGGTTTAGAAATCCAAATTTTTCATTATTTTAATAATTGCACAAAATCAGAATAATACGTATTACATAACTGTGCATAGAATTCAAATAATTGAAAGTGACAATTAAATTTTAGTATCCAAACTTCTTAAAAATTCTTAATATATTCAATTTAACTATTTAACTTGCAGATTAATATTCAATTTACTTTTTTTTTAAAACCCTTTTTTCTCCTATACTTGGATAATTATTTTAATTCAGCAATGGATTTATAATTTTATATCACATAAATATAATTACATGTGTGAATTAAGATTTTATAATTTGAATTTTAAAAAAATAAAGTTAGTATCATTTTTTTCTGAAATTCATTTGAAAATATTTAAATATCAAATTATTGTTAAATTAAATTTATAGTGCCACATTGTTTAAATTTGTAAGTGCACTAAAACTATAATTTCTTTTGTAGTTTGATGATATAGATAAATTAAAATAAATTTAGATGAATTATCAAGCACTTTTTATGGAAAATAAAGTAAAAAAGGACTAATTAACCTAAAGATGAATAATATTGAAAAATTTATCCAAATTTAGGAAGCAAATTGAGTATGAAGATTAAAAATGAGTGAAATCACTATCAACGAGAAGTTTAGGGGTAAATTTAGAATTACTAGAATTTTATGAGAGAATATATATATATATTTTTAAACATATTATGAGAGAATATTCAAATGAAGTAAAATGTTTTCATTTTGAATGTTAGGTTTGAATTGTGGTGAAACTGTTTGTTTGTTTGGTTTTTCTTTTTTATTGGTCTAAACTATGGAAGAGAGAATGTGTAATTAAACCTAAGCACTTTAACTCAATAAAAGGGTAGCTTAACCGTTAGACCAACTGATACACCTTGGGAAGTTATCAGTTTATGGAAAGCTTTCTGGGCAGAAAACTAATGAAAGACTTGGCTATTCTCACTAAAGAAAAGCAATTTGTGTATTCAATTCTGTGATAATTAATTCTAAGCATAAAGATGGCTTATATAACCAACTACAAGAGTAGGCAATAACAAACCCACTTAAATACGTAAATAACAATCCAAATAACAATCTAAGAGCCAGCTAACCAAATCCTACTTGGAGACAAAGTCTGGTCCTAAAACAAAAGTCTTCCTACGACTCCTAGTGGAACGCCTCAAGCCTTCCTCCGATTTTCCCACAGCTACAGTTTGCGATACTTCTGGCTCACGCGTTTGAATCGTATCACCAACCTTCTATTCGCTTATTCTTTGGGCCTTATGTTTAATAAATGGGTTTAATTCTTAGAAAAAAGGGTTAAATTGATTAATACGAATAAGAATGTAACATCCTTCATTCCACCTATGAGTAAATTATATTTTGATAATAGTAAGTGATGGAGCAATACCATAAATAATAAATATTAATAGGTAATTATAAAAAGCAAAAAGTAAATAATAGTTAGTAATTTTGAAAAGTAAAAACTTAAAAGTAACGGTATATAGTAATTAGAGAGAGGTTAGTGAATACGTAATAGAAAATACTAAAAGTAACACTAAAGAGTATACAATTCATATGCAGACAATATACTTATAGCTTATCAATATGAAATTATTAGCCTCCAACATATTTTATGATAATTGCGGCTACTTGACCAAATAAATAAAAGGAAAATCAAAAGATCATATAGTTTGAAATTGCTCCAGATATCTAACAAATCTTGTAGAAGAAATTAATCTATTTGGTATTAGAAAAATCAAATCAACTCTGTGGTTTGGAGTTATTCTTCATTTGTGTATGTAAACTTTAGACACCCTTTAAACTGTACATAGGATAGTTTGCTAGTTATCTAACAATTTCCTTTTGTATTGCAATACTTAATTTTTTGAAAACAGTGAGAGTTAGCTAGTATTTTTTAGAAGAGTTCTTATCAATTTGAGATAAATTGTTGAAATATCATAAGGTGCTATTATGAATAAGTGTAGAAATTTATATATTTTCAAAATGTATGGTTTCATGTTTATGGTTTTAAGAATGGTTTAAAATTTGTTTATTTTTCTTATACAGACTGTATATATGTACAATATGATTACTATAATGAGTTTATTATTAAAATGTTCATGTAATAAGATTAAGATTTAAATTTATATAAACAATTAATATTAATATTAATCTCGAATATGCATTAAGAGTATAGTCTTATTATTAAGCAAGGTTTGTTGCGTGATGTTCGAAGTGGTTTGGCAACAAAATTTTGGCGTGGGTCAAGGTTGGAGGAAGATACTGTGACTTCCAAGTGGTTGTATCTGTTAGAAATTGTCAGTCTTAGAGTAATCAGAATGGATTATACATAAGGAATTACAAAGAATAATAAAATTAGATCATAAATAAAACTTAAACCTTAATCCGGAGAAAAGAAAGAATGCTGAAGCCTATATAGGGCTGTAAATGAGCCGAGCCAAGCCAAACTTTGGCCTGTTTGAGCTCAGCTTGTTTATTTGATGAGCTCTAATTTAAGCTTGAGCTCGGCTTGTGAACTCGAGCTCCAAAGCTCGTTAAAAGCTGTACACGAGCCTGTTCGAGCTGTTCTTGAGCCGAGCCGATCCAAACATTGGCATGTTCAAGCTCGCTCATTTATTTGACGAGGTCGAATTTTGAGCTCGAGCTGCTCGTTTACTTAACGAACTCTAATTTAAGCTCAAGCTCGGCTCATGAGCTTAATAATTTTCAAGCCGCTTGAGCTCGGCTCGTGAACTCGAGCTCGAAAGCTTGTTAAGAGCTATTCGCGAGTTCGAGCTCGTTCATGAGCCTATTTGAGCTGTTCATGAGCCTTTTTTGAGCTTGTTCGCGAGCTCGATCTTGTTTACATATAAACGATATAGCTCGCAAAGAGGCTCGTTTATTCGCAAGCATGTTCGAGCTAAACTCGTTTGTTACACGAGCTCGATTATTGAGCTTGAGCTCGGCTCGTTTAGTTGACGATGAACTTGAACGAGAATTTAACGAGCAGAGCACTGAGCTGCTTGTGAGTAGCTTGGTTCATTTACAGCCCTAAGCCTATATAAGCAGTCTCTTTAAGATAGTATTTATCCGCAATTGATAACCGTCTCTCAAGATACAATAGCAACAACACCAGCAACATCAACAATTTATATGGTGTAGTTCCTCCTACAAATTGAATCACTTCAAAGGTGTGTAAATTTAAATTTTTTAGTAGTATTTAGCTATTTTAATAGTTATTACTTGTTTATAAACATTAAATGTTATTTTAAAAAAGCTATTTTGCCGAATGTCATAAAAAAATAACATTTAACGTTTCGACCAATCAAACTTTAGTAGTTTTGAATGTTTGAACAAGAGAGATTTCAAGAAAATTCATGTTTCAAAAGAAAAAAAAAAAAAGGAAGACCTAGATACTGCTCTGATTTCTCTGCTAAACATTTGATTATCACTTTGTGATTTACATCAGATATGAATATATTAAATTTATAAAGTCAATAGAAGTCGTGATATATATGTAAAGCAGGTAAGATTGACTATGAGGTACAGGACGTGTTGAATTCATATTGTTAAAGAGCTCTTGTAGACATGCTTTTTTCAAGCTTTTGGATGGATGGGAAGATGCTGAAAATCAATTAACATTTTTTTTTTTCAATTACAAGTCAATTACAAAATTCTATATTTATTAAAATGATCAAATACAAATAAAGTGATTCAAATATAAAAGAAGTTACATTTCGAAAATAAATAATAATAATAATAATAAAAGAAGTTCAATAATAATTATTCCAATGTTCAAGGGCTAGGTTGAGAAATGATCGAGTTTCAGATTTAGAACGGCCTCATATGTTAAATTTTTCTTGAATATATTATTAATAATAAAAAACTTTTTTGGCTGATAAAAAAAAATTATTTCAACATTCATTTATTTATAATGTCATAAATTTGTGTGGTCGAAGATGATAATATTAGAAAAATGACAAGAAGATTAATTAAAGAAAATTTGAGATACAGCTAGTACAACAACGTCTAAGACTTTCAATCTATATAGAATCTATAATGACGAAGAAAGTGTTTTGCTTAGGACGCACTTCTTTAGAGCTTTCATGCTTTTCTGGGACAAATTACCATTATGCTTGATAGAACGCCTTTCCACATACATTTTCTTCTTCTTTTTTTTTTTAATTAATAACTCATTTAAATATTTGTTAATTGTTAATTTAATAGTAATAAAACCTAAGGAGATGGCCTTAGGTGTAAAAAAAAAAAAGCGAATCACAAACCAACCTTTATGAATTGGAGTGAGTCATTACTTTTTTCAGTATAATTTCACGTGCCACGTGGGTGCAAATGCTAATTTTAAATAAATTAACAAAGATGAGTTCATATGTCACTCTATAAATATATTTTAGTAAACTTACATCTTGCCACATGTCTCTTTCTCTAATAGGTTAATTACGCAAAGTTCAGATTTTTAATAAGTCACTCGCAAAGCTCATATTTCTTGTAGTTCAGAGTTTCATTAGGGAATACATATAAAGTTTAGAAGTGAAATTATACATTCGGTCCATCAATTCAATGAAAATACACTTTAAACTTCATCATATTTTCTTTCCACTTATAACAAGAACATTGACATGGAAAGGGGAAAAATATTATCAAATTTCATGCTTAATTTTCCAAAATATTTCCATCCTTAATTTCAAGTTGTGTGACTTTGAGAACCATTGACTTAGAAATGTAACATTTCTTTCCTCCGCTATGACTGATTCTAGACCTTCACATACTTCATCATGTTGTTGTGAGGATTAAGTCTAACTCTTTCCTTACTCCATTCTACCTTCACTTGACATAATAATTGATTCTTCCTTACTTTTTGTTAAGTTTCCAAGAGGGTGAAAGAGTTAGCCTATAACCCATTTCTTACACCATCATGTGATTGAGAAATTTATTCTAGCCCCATATTTACTCCACCATGAGAGGGAGATTCAGTTTTGAACATCTTGACTTGACACGATAATATAGTACTCAGGTTCAATTCCTGCCAACCATATTATTAGCACCAATTGAGTGCTTAAGGAAAAGCTGCCTCTGCTATGTAGTATACACTGTTATTCGGTCTATTACCGGCCCCCTCTATATATAAAAAAATAATCTTATATTATGCAAAAGAATCAATCCTATGTTTGGGAAAATTGTATGAAGGTTATTGAATATGAACTAAAGAATACGGTCACTCAATTTGGCAAATAATAATTTTCTAAGTACCTTAGAGACTATAATTTTTCATAATATAATTTATTTACTAATAATAAATTTTGAATCAAATATTACAAATAAAAAAATATATACAAATTGTACAAATTAGCCATGAAACTACAAAGTCAAGTGAAATAGACTGGGTGTGACCTCTCAACTCGTTTTTTTTTCTACAAAATTATATTTATTTAAGAAAATTTATGATTAGGTCCTTATCTTTTTAGTTAATAGATTGTCAAGTCCCTCTATTTTTATGTATAATCGTTAAGCCTCTCACTTTCAAACCCAATAAATAAATAGGTCCCTCTATTTTTATGTATAATCGTTAAGCCTCTCGCTTTCAAACCCAATAAATAAATAGGTCCCTCTATTTTTATGTTTTATCGTTAAGCCGATTTAATTTTTTCTTTCTTTTCAATTCTGGTGGCCACCTTAATTTCAAATCTAGCCCCTTCCTTACTCCAATATTTTATCTTGTATTGAAAAAAATAATAGTACTACCTCCGTCTTTTTTGGTAGTTTACATTTCCTTTTTGGGGTTTCTTTTTTGGTTGTATACATTTCCATTTATAGTAAGTTTTGTAATTGTTTATTATTATTTTTTTATTGGTATTAGTGAAAAAGTAAGTGGTTTAAAGAATTAGTAATTGTTTATTATTATATGTGTATTGGTATTGGTAATTTCTTGGTATTTGTATTTTTAGGGTGTAAAGAATTCAGAAAGACGGAAGTAGTATTAATTTGGATTGTTGTTATATCACAAATGGAGTGTATGTGCGAACATGCACACCAAGTGTTTGAGACAAGGTGTACGAAGGACTCGGAAATTCATCTTGCAATAGAAATTCAATCCAGTAGTATTAGTATTAGTTTATACTACCTCCGTTTTTATGATATGTTTACATTTCCGTTTTTGAGTGTTTTTTTTGAGTTGTTTACATTTCCATTTATAGTAAGTTTTGTAATTATTTATTATTATTTTTTTATTGGTATTGGTGAAAAAGTAAGTTTTTTAAATGGTTAGTAGTTGTTTATTATTATTTTTGTATTGGTATTAGTGAAAAGTGGGTTTGTATTGGTATTGGTGAAATAGTGAATGTAAAGAAATGAAAAAAATAGAGGTAGTAATAATTTTTTCTTTGTCCCATAATAAGTACCTCAACTTTCAATTTTTTTGTCCAATAATAAGTGTCTTATTTCTATATTATAAAAAATTCAAGTGGTAATTTTTCTTTTATACCCTTGAAATATTAATAGATGATAGGCTTTAGAAGTTGTATAAACATTTAAGTGAATGATATAATAGTCATTCAATGAATAAATTTAATATTTCCAATATAATAACTGCCATTTCTTAATAGTTGTTAAATTAAAAGTTGTGACACTTATTATGAGGTGGAGAGAGTATAATTTTTTTGCTAATAATATAATTTAAGTTATAATGATTTTGGAGGCACTTGGTTTTTATAATTCATCCTTTGTCTCTCACCAAGTTAATACACTTAGATTTACATTCTAATTTTAGTGGACCCATCTCTTCTTTTCTTAGCAAGTTGTCGGGTCTTAGGGAAATGGCCTCAACAATTAAAATAATTAGGAAAAGAGACTTAGTATCCAAAAGAATATCAAAAATGGAAATTTAGAAAAAAAAAGAACATCTGTTTAATTTATTTTACAAAAAAAAAAAAAGGAATATTTGGTCAATTTATTTAACAAAAAAGGCCATGAACAAATAAAAAAAAAGACATATACAACTATTGTATATTTTTTATGCATAAAGGACTTTTCTACAAAACACTCAAAATATTTTTACTTCTAGGCATTTACTTTAATCTTCTAGGATTTTCTGTAAAAATCAGATAAATTAGTTGTCTCAGCTCACACATGTGAGCTCATAAGTGAATAAGTGAAAGACTGATTTTATACAAAATTAATTGACTTATGTTAAAGATTACAACTAGTTCAATTATAAGTCCATCACACCTATAGCTATTATTTGATGTGACATTATATTCTCAATACGCCACTCAAGTGCAATTATGAGAACGTGGAATTATTTTATTCCCTTCTTAATATATGTACCATATTATGACTTGCTACTCTAAAACATGTTGGTCCCTAACCATAACACAAGCCTCATTTTCTAAGAAAACAATATTTGGAAAACAAAGGAGGCGTTTTTCATGCACAAAGTACGAAAGAACGACCAAGACCCAAAAAACATCTAGAAATATGTAAAGCAGCATCTTCAACCAAAAGGGGGTGTTTACATTTCATTTTCAGTTGTGACCATTTTTCAACTAATTTTCACAGATTTGAAGCAGAAATTCCCATTTGGTGACAACCAGAAATTGATTTTGACCGGTTACTTTCAGCAACTGTTGACATTTTATCCCTATTACTACCAAAAGAACATATTCCTCCCATGTTGTGCAATTTGTAACCAAATAATCTTTTCTTTTTTAGCTTAGGCTGGGCACTTTTTTTGGTGCAATTTGTAACCAAAGTAATTAATTATCCTTACCTAGACTGAAACCCGCTAGGGAGTTTTAGACAAATAGCACAAATCAACTTTAGTTACTAAAAATTTCTAAAAATGCCAGAACTGCCACCTTTCTAATAAAAAATAAATTTAATTTTTATAAAAAAAATAGAAAATCACAAACAGCACACGCAACTATTTTGCACCTCATCGCCGATCACCATCTTCAACGCCGGAATGGGCTAGCCTGCATAGCCAGTCACCAGCCCAGGCGACGGCCACCTCTACTAGCATCAGAGCTTCGGCAATAGGCTACTAGAAGGCTTAGAAAAAGTCAAATCTGATTTTGGTTTCTTTTTAGATTCGAAATATTTGAGATTTCGATTCATCATCTTATCAGAGATAGATCTCCGATTTGAGGCCATATTCAAAATCTATGGGTCGAAAGCTTTCTGATAATATATGATATCGCTGTTGAAAATTTCAGGTCACCTATGGCCACTAGGGTTTCTTCGATGAATAAGATGAGTTAATAGTAAAATTCAGTAAAGTTCAATAACAATCAATAAGCATTGAAGAATGATATTGAATGTATAGAATTTAATCAGACAAATGCATAAACTCAAAGAATCATGCAAAAAAATCGTTTTTTTTTATCGACAAATATATTTTTTTTGTTAAATTAGGTTCGAACCTCTAACATCAGGCCATGAGGTGTATCACTCTAACCATTTGAGCTAAAAATCATTTGCTATGCTAAAAGATCATTACTCATCAGGGGTGTGCAAAAACCAAACCGTCCGATTAACTCAATCGGATTGAACCGAACCCGACCGAACCGATAATTTGTAGTGTTAATTTTATAAAATTTTTGGTTTTTAACATTACCCGAACTCTACCGATACCTCTATTACTGATTCTTATTGATTCTCAAAGATACTGATTCTTATCGATTCTTAATACTGATTCTTTTGATTCGTAATGATACTGATTCTCATTAATTCTTGTTAATTCTTATTGATTTTTAATGATTCTTATTGAATCTAAAAAATATAACCAGACCATACAAATTGCAAGAATCATAAAAAAGAAAATCATTACTGATTCTTATTAACTCTTACTGAATCTAAGTAATATAATCCAAAATATGTATGTAGGTATCTTTTTACAATTATAAATATAAAGGACTTTTCGGCCCAACACTCAAAATATTTTTACTTCTAGGCATTTTCTTTAATCTTCTAGTATAAAAAAACTTCTTGTATTTTGGTGCGTCAAGTAATTGAAGTCTATTTATAAGCCATTCCCTTCTTTTCCCGACTGACATGGGATTTATTATCCCAAATCCTTTCATTCTTTTTCAAACTAATTGGAAATGCTGATTTAATTTTTTCTTTCTTTTCAATTCTGGCGGCTGCCACTACAATTTCCATGCTTAATTTCAATTTGTGTCGTGGGGAAAAAAAAATAAATTTCAATTTGTGTGGAACCATTGACTACTACAAACGTAGCATTCATTCCACCACCACCGGTGTGAGTGATTTCTACCCCCTTCCTTACTCTTGTATTGAAAAAAGTAATAGTATTAATTTGGATTGTTGTTATATTATGTCAAATAACTCAATTGAAAATATGAAATACATCCGCTCCATTTGTGATATAAAATTACTATCACTGTGAGTGAAAATATAATATTAAATTCATGGCAAACTCCTCTTGAACCATAGTAATTGACTTGGAAAAGAAACAAAAAATACAAAATATGATATTTTGAAAATTGAACTGCTTTTTTTTTTTGAAAGGATATTACTACAAAATATGACTTAACACACTAATAAGTCAATAAAAAAAATCCATATCATGCTCAAAATAAATAAAAAAAAAAATCAATATTGCATAAAATAAAATGTAGGTTTTTGTGAAAAATAAATAATATAATAACTGTTGAGAAATAAGTTTTCTTTAATTAATCTTTTTTTGGAAGATTATTGAATGTGAAATGAAGAATTCGACAATTAATACACATTGGATTGAAACTTACCAATTATGGCCACGAGGAAAAAAGAGAGTGAAGCATCAGTATTTCTCAATCATTAACTAATCAAAGACCATTAATTTATAGAGACTATATAGTCAATAATTTAATACTTAAAGCTTAAATGGTTAGAGTGATATACCTTCCTGGCTTAAAGTCAGAAGATCGAATCCTAATAATTTAACTAAAAAATTTAATTTGCCATTAAAAAAAACTCAACCTTGTGGCTATAATCAATCTATGCAACAAAAAAAAAAAAAAGTTAATTTTTTGAAAAAAAAAAAAGTTAATCACTTTCGAGTGATGGATGCAAAAAATTTACATAGGGTCAAAAATTAAAATATGTATTAACGCATCACAAACCGGAAGTATTAAAAAAAATTTAAATAAAAATTTTAACAATAGATTAAAATAACTCAATCGAAAATATGAAACACATTTGGAGTCACCGCGAGTGAAAATACAATATGAAGTTACAGCAAACTTCCCTAAAACTACAATAATTGACTTGGAAAGGAATCAAAAAATAAAAAATATGATATTTTGAAAATTTAACCTTTTTTTTTTTTTTTAAATAATGGATGTCTTGACTTGACACAATAATACTATTCTAAGTCAATAATAATAATAAAAAAAAATATGTAAGTTGTGGAAAATAAATAATATAACAACTGTTGAGAAATAAGTTTACTTTAATTATCAAATACAAAGAAATTGAATCAAATCTATATATAAAAAACCAATAATTTACTGCTTCCACGAGGGTGAGTGATTTCTAGCCCCTTCCTTACTCCAATATTTTATCTTGGGGTAAATTTCTTCTATGGTACCTGAACTTGAAGGTTTTTTCACAATGGTACCTAAACTTTAAATCCTTACTAAAAAATACCTGAACTTTAAAAGAATTTTCATAAAAATCATTTTTACCAGTTTCTAAGTTTTAGCCGGTAATTTGATGACATGGCGACTGACTTAGCAATTATAACACCTGCCATTTCAACTCTTTCCTCTCTCCTCTCTCTTGCCCCAATTATAACACCAGTCATTTTGGGAAATGGATTTTTTTTTTCTAGTAGACTTGGAAGCCATGGCAAAGAAACAAAGAAGAAGAGAGTAGCAGAAGAAGAAATGTGACCATGAATTATTTTGATGCGTGTTCTTCTTTAAGACATTTTATCAAACAGCTGGTGTGCACTTCCTTTGCATTGAGAAACAAAGTCAAAAAATCATTTGATGATTCTGTTTCAAGATATAGGAAGATGAATCCCTAGCACTAATAAGAAGATAAAATTCTAATCAACTAGCCTTTTTTTCCTAATCAATAGTTTAATTGTATTATTTTTTTAAGGGAAAACACTAAAGAGGTGTTTCATTTCATTAATTAAACACACTGCATAAAACATATGCAGCAAATAACTAAACTGGGATATTGAAAATTTTGGTGTATTTGGGAATAATAATTCCCATTTTGGTGTGAAAATTCAAAAAATTCCCGGTTTGGTGTGGTTAGCTTTTTCATTGCGCTGCTGGTAGCGGCGCGGAGGAGCAATACGCTAGTCTAAGC
>CATIWJ010184742.1:0-23222 GCA_949640765.1 Croton laevigatus
ATTGAAAAATAGAGTTCGAATTATGCGTGGTAAATACCATGTCATTCGAAAATACAGATAGAGACTTTATCCCTGTGTTCACTTAAATGCCTAGTAGAGCTAAACAAGTAAGATTTTGATTAAGCAATTTATTTTATTAAAATAATTTGTGATATTAAATATTGCTTAATATTGTTTAAAATTATGCATGTGCATTTAAATTATTTATACTTTATATTAGTTAAAGTATCCACTGAGCGTAATAGCTCAGCAAGTTTGGTTAATCATGAACTTGTAGGTCTCCGAAAGATGTGAAAGAAACAGGAACTGATAAATAGCAAATGGGCATGAAAAACTTAGACTGGCATATACTGTGAAGATGAAGTCAGCACATGTAAGGCTAGATAAAAAAAAAATACCCTTATTATTGTAAATTAAGTAAATATGATATGTAACATGTAATGTGGCACTTCTTAGTTCGGCTGCAAATGGTCGGGTTAAGGGTGTTACAATAATAGCATTTTATTTCCTTTGAACTAAAATCTTTGCTTTTTGTTTTTCACGTTCGTTGTACTTTCTACTTGAAATTTCAACGGATTGTAATTATTTTCTTAAATTATTACATTTTATCACTTGCTCTTAATTTCGCTAATAAATTACTTATTCTTAATTTTGCATTTGCTTCCTTAATATTTCACAAAGCACTTCTATACTTGGATCACTATTATATTTCTAATTTTAAAATTTTAATGTGACAGATAGGCAAGAGCGGAGCCACGTAGGGGCCAAAGGGGGGCATTAGGCTCATGAAGTTTTGGGAGAAAAATGAAGAAGAAAGCAACATGCCGCCATTAAAATTGATTGTTGAACCAACTTATTTCTAGCTTTATTTCTTCAATTTTTTGTCATTTTCCATTGAATTTGAGGCCATAGAATGATACAAGATGAAAAGAAGATTCCAATGGTATCTTATTTAGCCATTTTCGTCGCTGGAGTCACAAAAAACGACGGCTTAAAGTTTAACCGTGAAACGGAAAAATTTCAACATGAGCTGAAGGAAGAAGATAATAGTCTTTAGTTTTGGTCCTCCAACTTTTTAAATATTGCGTGTGTGGCTTAGAAGTTTATTTGGCTTTTCAATTTCATCCCTCTTTTCTATTTTCTTAGGTAATTGACCCATAAACGTAATTTATCTTTTTAATTTAGTCTACCAACTTAATTAATTAATTAAATTACAATTATTTTGAGAATTAATTAATTTAGGGACTTAAATAAATTATAAAACAGTTATAATTAAGTCTAAAACACTGTAAAATTTATTAAAATGGTTTAATTTGGTACAAAAATAATTGGACATCCAATTAATTAATATTTGAATATTTAATTAAAAATAATTAATAAGAATCCAATTAAATTATTATTGATGATAAAATAGAAAAAATGAAATAGCAAATAAAAGGAAAATATTTAGGCATAAATGAGTTAGAATTAATAGATAGTATTTTTATATTCCAGTATTTTTACAAGTTTTGGCGCTCTGGTAAGGCTAGCCGGGGTTGCAGAGTTGCGCCGACGGAAGAAATAACGAAGAAGAAGAAGAAGAAAGAAAGAAAGAAAGAATGGAGAAAGAAAGAAATTTTCAAAACGGTGCCGTTTTATTTATAATGAAATGCACAATTTCATTAACTTATATATATATTTTTTTCATATCAAAACGATATCGTTTTGATTTAAAAAATAAAAATACTGATTATATTCATGCTCCTTCTTCTTCTTCTTCTTCCTTCATCTATTCTTCCCCCTCTCTTCTTCTTACTTCATCTATTTTTCACAGGATATCATTGCTTGCTGGCCACCGCTGCTACTATTGCCACCATCGAAAAAGTGGGCCCTCTTCCCTCAAAGGCTGGCTATGCCACTGAAGACACCACATCTATATACATGTGTGTGAAACAAGAGTTTCAATTTTGTGTTTGTTCAGCTGCTGCTACACTATTTAGTCTATTTAGTTTAGGTTTTAGGTTTTTTTTTTATAAATTATTTTTAATAAATTAATTTTATTTTTTGAAGATAAAATATATTTAAATATAACCTATAATATTTAAATTTATCAACTAATTAAATAATACAAAATTGCATATTTAATAATTGTTATTTTTCAAAAAAGTACTAATAATTATTTTAATCAATAAAATATTTAAATACAAAAAAAAAAAGACTAATATGCCTCCGGACTCGAAAATGCAATATTATACTTAAAACGATCATCTTGTCGTCATGAATATCAAACAGACATTAAAATTATCAAATTATACCAAAAAAAAAATATAAAGAGGCAAAATGACCATTTTGCTCTTGTTCTCAAAATCTTCAAAACCAAGGGTTTCACAGGTTTGCTGTTTACTCTAGAAGTCAGAGCTCGTTGAGAGGATTCAACGTATGTCTTCACCCTCTCTAGCCAACCACTAGAAATTCTAAATTTTTATGATTGAAGTTTTTAGGTCATGTGTCCCGAATTCGTACTCTTGTGTTTTTTTCCTCTGATTAATGGACGGCAAAACTAAGGGCACCGCAAAAGTCATTGGTCTCTGGTTTTTCCTTCGGTGATGTCAGCTCAACCATAGATGACCATCAAAGATGAATGGAGAGGTGGAGAAAGAGCATATTGAGGCCGGCAAGTGAGGTTGGATAATGTGCTTTATTGTTTTATTTACACAATAATCTTTGAAAATTTACTTTATTTTTTTATTATTTCAATCCTTTTGGGGCCATTGGAAAAAAAAAATTATGTTATGCAATACTACACACTCATTAGCATGTGATTTTAAACTTTCAAAAATCTTAGACAACCAACTGATTTTTTACCAAATTTCAGGGTCAAACTATGTATTGTGGCTTATCTTTACCGTAAAATTAATTTACGTACATGCATTAGGCTCACGAAATTAACAATGTTATTGGTAATGTATTTACAGTTTTATTGCATATGGCAGGTCGTCCAAAGCAGAGACTTAAACACATCACCTCGATTAGGGACGGTGTAAAAATGCTTTTGGTTATGGGTAACTGCAGTGATAGCAACCAACGGGCAATAATAATATAATGAACATTCAGTTAATTATCTTAGCAACGGATAGACTTCGCAGTGCCCACCACCAACCCAGTACTCGCTACCAATCTAGCTTCTAGCTATGATCGCACAGAGAATGAGAAATTAGTATTCAAACATGTGAGTCTTGTATAAAAAAATACAAAAAAGAAAGCAAGTGTTAAAAGGGACATTACATAGGAAGGAACCGACAAGGGCTGCCATAAGTTGCAGAGCTTCACTGCACTGCTGCGTTGCTTATTACTGAGTCAGCCCTATAATATAATAATACTCTCTGAACCCCCTACTTATTCTGTCAATGGCTGCTTCTCATAACAATCTATCATATCATATCTAACCTTTCAACTTCAAGACCTTAACTAATCATATATAGACATCGAAATATGACTACCTACTGCTCTGCTTCTTTGCTTTGTTTAATTGTAATGTAATGTTGTTTGAATAAACTACCATTTGACTTGTTGCTTCTTTTGTGAAACTATTCTTTTTGAATTTTTCTTCTCTTCAGTTTAATGATTATGTTATTATTATTATTCTGCATCTTTAACCAATTAAGACAATTAATTAAAGTCCTTTTGTAATTATAAGAATTAGGACTTGACAATTGAGAAGCTTCAAGTTCATTAAAAGTTTGGACAACTTTTTTTTTATTAGTAAACAATTAAAGATTGAAGATAATAATAAAGCATGTTACTACTTATGTGAGAGATTATTGGTGAACAAGTTACCCGACTACATTTTCCTTTTTTTTATTTTTATCAATTTGCTATTCCTTAATTAATAAATTTTTAATTTGATCATAAAAACCATAAGTGGCATAAGTGAAATCCATCCATTGTCTCTTATAGAGAATCATTACTATTAGCTTTTTTTTTTTTTTTGAGTGAAAGGGTCGCTATGGAGAAAAGCTAACATTTTATTTAACTCGTTTCATTTTTTTTTCAGAAAAAAATATTTTTTGAATCATAAGTAGGGTTGCTCATTTTACTTGACCCGTGGCAAAATCTTTTTTTTTTTTTTTTTTTGCACCCTCATGCTTTGAATTTTTTCAAATGGAACCTGGATAGTTTTACTGTTGGAAAACTAGGTCGTTCGGGGATTGAAGGTGTTCTAAGAGACCAAAATGGTAATGTGGTTTGTCTCTTCTCTTGCTCCTCTAGTTTTAAGGACTCAAATGCGATGGAATTACTCGCAATTCTTAAGGCTTTGAAACTCACATTGGCTTCCATCAAATCCTCTAAGTCGGTCATTGTGGAATCTGACTCCACTAGACTATTTCCTAGGTAAAGCTAAAATCTGCAGCTCATTGCCAATCTTAGGCGACCCTTTCTCAAATTAAATCTTGGTAGTAGAGTTTTCTTGCCTGAATTTTCTTCTGATTTCTCGATCTTCAAATTGTCTTGCTAATTCCATGGCCAAGAAGGGAGATACAAGAACTTCATACTTTATAGCAGCGCTACAAATCTTTAATGTGTTTGTTGATTTGATGTTGTGTCTTTTTACTCCTAGCATGTCGCGATACTCTCTACTCATCCTTATGCCTTTGCTTGCCCCATTATTTTTCTATAAATAAAAACTCCATTAATTAAAAAAAAAAGTGAAAATAACTCTTTAAAAAAAATATTATTTACAAAAAAAGAAAAAAAAATCAGATCTATAAAAAAAACTTATAGATTTGAGATTATTTCAAGAATAGTCGAATAAGCCAGAACCAAATTGAAACCGGTGTCGGTTTTGATTCTGATTCCAAAAATTTCGATTTGGGTTCCAAAAGACTAGGAAACCATAAAACCAATTCTAGTTCCCGCTAGTAATCAATATCAAAACCGGCACTACATACTTTTAACTATGACTCACTACTTTTGATTTCAGTATCCAATCTAGATAATATAATGGGTAGTTTTGAAAAAAAAATAAAATAAAATGAAAATTGAGAACTCTTCGAGGATAAATTGACATTTTTAATTCTATTGAAGGAGGATAAATCACAAATAAATTTGTTAGCAATTTCATAGGTCGACCATAAAATATCTTGTTTGTGTCTAATTGAATAAGGGGTAATTTTATAAATGGGCACTATGAATATTGTCGTGCCCAATTGAAGTACAAGCAGCTCTATAAACGGTTATGGTAAATATTGTTGTACCCGACTAGAAAAATTATACTAAATAGGATTTCAATAACAAAGCTAAGAAGTATTCATTGCTCTTTGTTTGTTTGGAGTACTTTTGATGGACATTTTGTAATGAAAAAACCTGGTTATTAAGGTCAAACAGAGACCGAATGTGCATAAAAAAAAAAAAAAAAACTTGTAATTGACATAAGAATCAAATGTGTTTTAATTAGGTTGTTTACCGTTGATTTTATTTTTGCAGCTTAATTTTGACACCACTTAAGTTCACATACAATTTCAACAATATCATTTGATTCTTATTGAATTTTAAAAGTTATCATTAGGACTAAATTTCTCGATATAAAAAATACATTTAAATAAATATTTCCCCTAAGCCAATCATAGTATAGCCTGATTAATCATTATACATTTCACGGAAATTATAGTATGTAAAGGTCTCCAGTTTGATTTGTATCAACCACATTATTAGCACAATTTAGTGTTCGTGGAAGGGTTACTCCTATTTTATAACCCACACATTACTCAGTCTATTAGTGGTCACTTCTACATCCAAAAAATAAATCACTTAAGTTAGTTAATAAAATGGGTTGAGTATATAGTTTACACTACTATTTATGGCCCCAATCAAACACAATCCCATTACTTTTTATATTACGAAAGATTTACAATTTTGAATATCAAAGGGAAGGAAACAAAACCGTAATAAGTAGATTCAATTTTTACCTTAACAACTAATTAAGCTTCATACTCATTAAGCAACAAAATGTCAGTATATGCGTTAAACAATCTAGTCACAGTACATGATTGGACTTAAATAAATTAAGTTTCAAACTGTTAGTGTTAGTGGTAATTTCAATCAATGATTATCGTAACGGACATTACTGACCCAGTCGGTTTCAGTTCATTAAAGTTTATAAAATCTTACTTTTGATTTGTTATAATAAATTTGAAAACACCACAAAAATTAATCATGATTGATATATTATTTTGTCATTGAATAAATAAATTTAGGGAATTGAATTAAATAAAAAATATATAAAAAAAGAAGTTAATTCCCGATTTCCTTTCCAAGCCTCGGATTTCATGTGTCTTGTGAGCTTGTGGCACCTCAATTCCTTCTTTGTTTTAGTATGTGTAGTTGTGTACATGTGTGAATATATATATATGAGTAGTAACCTTTTCTCCAAAGTGAGATCATCTCTCTTTATTTTGCTCTTTATTCATTCTACCAGTTCAGATCTAAATCTAATAACTCAGTTTCTTATTATATACATACATATATACATAGTTATTTTTCCATTTCTTCCCCAAAATACCCTCTCTCTTGATGATTATCACAAGCCCCCATCACCATCCTCTCCACATCATGCATGAAACCATTCAATTTTCTATCTTTGCCTCTGCAAAAAGAAACTGAACCAACCCATAATCTTTCCATACATTCTTGCTTTGCTTTTTCCCTCTCACTCTCTCTCTCTCTCCATGATGTCCCCTAACAGTCTTCAGGGAAAGCAGCAGGCAACCAACAAAGAGGATAATCCAAACTCCGGCGGCGGCGGCAACCGGAAAACTGCAACCTCAAGAGCGCAAGAGCAAGCTTTGAAGTGTCCCAGATGCGACTCGCCCAACACAAAATTCTGTTACTACAATAATTATAGCCTAACACAGCCTAGACATTTCTGCAAGACTTGTAGAAGATACTGGACTAAAGGTGGGGCTTTACGCAACGTTCCTATAGGCGGCGGTTGCCGGAAAAACAAGAAAATGAAGTCGTCTTCAAGATTATCTTGTGATTCAAAGGATTCAAGTGGGTCATCTGAGATCGGTGGATTTAAGTTCTTTCATGGGCTTTCTCCGGCTATGGACTTTAATCTTGGTGGGTTGTCTTTTCCTAGATTAAACCCTTCATCTAGTGGGTTATTTAATCAATTCTCTTCTTTTGGTGATACTTCTGCAACTGCTACTAGTCCTTGTTTTAGTCTTGACCCATCTGGAAGCTCTTCTGCTTCTTTGATGGGGTTTAACTATCCAATTTCAAGCGGCTTCACTGGTGCAATTCAAGATATGGGTGGTGGCGGTGGCGGGGGCGGAACTGGCGCTTCAATGAATGTTCATACTAGTCTTGCATCATCAATTGAGTCTTTGAGTTCTATAAATCAAGATTTGCACTGGAAATTGCAGCAACAAAGACTGGCTATGCTATTTGGAGGGGAAGATCAGAAAGATAATAGCAGTGTTTCATCAGTTCCTATTGAAAATCAAGTGCAAAAGCCTCAACCCATTTTGTTTCAAAATCTTGAAATTTCAAAACCAGAAGTAAATGTTGCCGGAAATTCAAGAAGAGTCAGTGATACAGCCACCACCGAATGGTTCTTTGGGAATTCTTACGGCCAAATCAATCCTACAACAACACCTCCAAATAGTAACACCAATGGAAATGATCAAAACGCAGCTCTCGCAACCAACTGGAACGGAGTTCATGCATGGACTGATATGCATCAATTTAATGGTTTGCCCTAGATCATTTTCACCATGACTCTCAGAAGGTAGACCCATTAACAAAAGGGGAAAAAATTCTATAGGAAAAGAAAATATTAACCCATTGTAGGAGTATGTTTGTTCTTGTTAATTCCTTTTGTTGGTTGCAGATTATCAACTTGTAAAAGTTTGCAAAGAAAAAGAAGAAGAAGAAGAGGAAGAAGAAAGTAATTTTTTTGTTTTTTGTATTTTCATTCAGTAAAATGTTGAACAATTAAAATAGTGCTTATTATTTTATTTGAGCTCTTTATGTTTTTCACATAATTCTATATATATCTTTTTCACATATCATGATAAAGTTGCAGCAGCAGCAACAATACTATATATATACTTGTATTGAAGTTCATGATAAGAAACAAAGGCTATATCTAACTTTAGATGACAATGAAAGAAGTGAACTGAAGAGGATATATGTGTATTTTCCCTTTGTCTTATACATGAAATCTAAATCATTTTTGGATGATATGGGAGAAAGGGATAGCTATTGTTCTTAAAAAATTTTCTTTTTCTTTTAAAAAAAATTGAATTGGGAAATTGATGGCGAGGCAGAATGTAGAACCTATGTTGCACAGAAACTGAAATGGGAACACGGCGAACACGGCAAACAAGGAAACAGTAAAGGGAAAACAAAGACTTTTCAAGTTTCCTTTGTATTTACAAGTTTCGGAGATGAAAGTTTAGAAGTAAATTAAGGTGGTAAGAAGTTTCCATCCGTCCATCCATGGTAGGGTGGAACCAATGGACTAATAGAGGAATGCATAGTTGAAGAAGAGTTTGATCCTATCAACAATATTCAGAACAATAACTTAGGGATCCGTGAAGAGATTTTTGGACTGTTATTAAATGAAAGTAAGTAAATGGGATATCCTTGGTTTTGTTTTTATGTAGAGTCATTGTCTACACTACAACTCTTACTGTGTAATATATTTTTTGTTTGCTCATCAGTAGCTATGTATGTATCTGGCTAGGCCTGTAATGTTAAGAAGCCCTAAAACAATACTAGAGCAATCTCTCTCAAGTAATAATTAGTTGACAGAGTGGTGTGATTTGGTGGTGTCTGAAAAAGTGGTGGTTTGAAAGTGTATTGAATGAAAGACTGTCAACATTTGATTTTAATGTTATGTTTATGTGTAAGAGAAAGAGAAAGAGATAGTAAAAAAAGCATCCATCTAAAAGCTTAGGGTTCGTTCCCCTTTTTTTTGTATAGCAATAGCAAAATATGTCTTTTGTTTAGCTTTATGGGGTATTGGAGAATGAGCCTCTTTCTTCGCTAATTGCTACTTCTTGTTACTGAGCATTCCATTTTGATTCTGCGTGTGACTATTGATAGAAAATAAAGCTTATTATTAAGCTTTTTTTTCCTTTTTTCCCTCTTTGAATTTGATTGCTTTTCTTCCTTTTATTCCCCTACTCTTGTACATTAAAAGAAAGAAGGACATGGACCCACTCTCTCTTTGAATCATGATTATAATAATAATAGTAATTATCTTCTCATTCTTTACTCCCTTACAAGTTAATTAATGTGGGTTAATCATATACATGTTCATGCATACCAATCTTCTTTTAATCATTCATTTCTCTATAATAAATATAAACCCTTTTTGCATACTTAATTAATTTGTTAAACCATTAATATAGACGAATAATTACCCAATATAAACACTAACTAATTAATCAAAATTCTAATCGTATAATCATTGATTCATTATTGTTTGGACCCGATTAACCAAAAAGAAAAAAAAAAGAAAATTTTGCTAATTAAAATAACAACCAATAGAATTGGTAATTAGTTTTTCTTCCATCATCAGCTTGTATGTATGTTTTTTTTCCCCCCCTTTTTCTCTTTCATGCTTTATGCCTTTGAGCCAATATCTACATACATATGCTATTTAAACCTTTAGCTCAACATTCCATATGTTAACAGAAAGTCATTTCTAATTCTATAGGTACCAACTTCCTATAAAGAAAAAGGTTAACTTAGCATCTACAGAGCCACAACCCCACATCTTTTAACATCTTGTACATGTTTTTTCCTACCTAATTTCTATCTTTCTTTTGCATACCTATTTAAAAGCTAATAAGCAATCATTTTTCAAGTATTTAAGCTTCTTTATCCTCTTCTAAAAACTTCTACTATAATTTACTTATCCTCTTCCTAAAACCTTGTTTATGAGCCGAGTAGTATTCAGATCCACATACCTGACTAATTAAATTCCCTTTTGGGTCCGTAAATTGTCGATTATTATAGTTTAATATTACGATATACGGATTAATTTTTACCAAAGAAAGAGGGAAGAGGAAGAGTGATTGGCGGGAGTTGTAAGAAGAAGTGTTGCGTGATTAACGTGAAGGACAACTCCACTAGCAGAAAAGTTTTGTATAATAAAACTGTCTTTCTTTTTTACAACTTATAAGCTGCAAGAAGCTCATGACATGTTGAGAAGAAGAATCTATAAAATGCATTAATTCACATCCTCAAATAAACTTACTTATACCTGTCCCTAGCTACCTTATTACACTAACCTCTGCCTTGGCCCCACCTTCCAACTACTTGGATAGTGTCTTTCCCTCTAATATACACCCACATATCCTATTTTCTAAGAACAATCTTCTATTTATGCCTGTGATTTCAGAACAATCTCCAATCTTATGCAAAGTCAACCAATTTTGTGGTCTATGTTTTTATGTAAATTGGAAGGTCAATTCATAAATACAACATTTTTAAAATATATATATATATGAATAAAATTATTGGGGAAATTTTTTTTTTTTTAAGAATTGTGGGATTATTTTTCCATCCAGCCTAGAGTAGTACCACCCTTAGAATGTGAAACCCTATGCTATAAAAAAAATTTTTCCTAGTTTTGTTGTATTATTGGATTAATTTTTATTAGCAAAATGATACATTGTTCAAGGGTGTGAATGTGATCATTTTTATAATTTCACTTGTTACTGAATTTCGAGATAAAATATATTATTACGTTGAGATTGTTAAAAACTAGTTTTGTGTTATAAATTTTAAACAATCGCAAATTGAATGGAGCAAAATAATTTTGTCTTTAGCCTTTGGAGTCAAATTTTGTGCTACATATTTACCTTTTTTTTTTTTTTTTACCACAAAAGATTAAAAATTTTATTAAAAGATAAAGTTGTAAAAAGAACTTCTCTTTCAATAGATGGAAAGAGAAGTTGAGATACAAGAATATAAAACCGAAATAATTGCAACCAAGTTATAAATGTGCTACATTTTCTTTTTTTCTTTTTCAAAAAATATGTGCTACATATTTACTATTATCTCTGATAGCCTGATTAATTATTAATTATACTTTTTTTTTATGAGTTAAAAATTTTTTTTATTATTAATAATATAATCAGGAAAAACTTAACATACAATGACATTTTAAATCCGAAATCCGAACGTTTTCCAACCTAGCCCTTGAATGTTAAGTGAAAAAACTTGAGTAACCTTGATTGCAAAGGAGAAAACTTAAACAAAAGCAACATATAAGTAACCAAACAAGAAAAAAACACTTCAAGATAGTGATTAGCCGTAGCTTTTGAGATAAAAACTATTAAGGAAGGTTTAAATCTATGTTACTAGGATGTTGCTTCTCAAAACTCCGGATTTCGCACGAGAATTGGCAAAAGAATAATTAATTACACATTATCATTAAATCTATGTAACTAGGTAGTTTATTTACACATTATTAATAACACTGAATCATTTTTTCCAAAATTATGTATCTTCCCATTGAAATGTCATTGTCAACGATTTCAATAATAAAATTTTGAAATTTTGGAAATGGTAAACCAATTAATATATTATTATTATTATTATTATTGTTATTATAACTCAAAATTCTGAGAGGCATTTCCATTTTAAGGATTTCTGAATTGAAGAAGAAAGGATTTTATGGGAACCAAATTCAGTTAAAAATGATAGTTTTTTGAACGACAAAAAGGATTGACCCATTCTCACATAAATCATCACCAAAATCAAACATGATGCTTGCTTAGTTCATCATCAGACTGCTGATATTAATTTGGCAATAAAAGAAGAAAGCATATTAATTGGAGATTTCTTCACTCAATCAATCAATTATGGAGGTGCCAACAAATTAAAACTTGGATATATATATATATAAAAGCAAAAATTGAAAACATATAGAATAGATCTAACTTAATTCTAACGTCCAGGATGGAGAATCAATCAAAAAATAATATAAAATAATGTCCGTTATTTCATATAAAATAACTAATTAAGACATGTCATCATCATCACATAATGAAAAAGAAACGAAACGAAACGAAACGCATATCAGAAAAATTAGTGATGCGAGGGAGATTTGGAGGGTAGTGGAGAGTGATGAGGTGGGAAGAGTAAATAATAAAAGGCTAAAACGAGAAAAATGCATTTGTGTCTTGTCATGGTTTTTGGATTGTTTATAGTAAGTTTAAGTTTGTGTATCCATTCGATTCTAAAACAAAACCACCTCTCCCTCCCCACACCTTCCACCAACTCTTCTCATCATTTCTTTTTTTGGATTTTTCTGCATGCAGTTGTTTCTTTTTCTTTGGGTCATAAAAGATTTGTCGGTTACATGAAGATGGCTGAACCAGTAGTACTGATTTCAAAACCGAGACAACGTCATATGTTTCCTCCTGGACGAGTAAATTAGTCTGGGATTCAGAAATCACGGAGGACCTAATGCGCGTTACGAGTCGTAGGACTATGATTCATGAGAGACCATAGTAACCTAATAAAAACAAAGATGCCCATTAAACAATATATACAAGGACTAATCAACCACAGTTTCCTACTAATTAAAAAAATTACTGCAACAGATTAGCAAAGCAGTAGTATACTTGAATATTAGCTAAGACCCACATATATATGTGATTTATCATACTGAGCACATTAGGTTTTTTGTTTTTATGAACATATTAGGTTCAACCTTATTGAAATTTCTTGTCTGGGATATGCGTACGATGAACATTGCCTAGGAAGTCGGAATATAATATTTTTGTACAATAATTTCATTCAAGACTGTTGGACCACAAAATTATCTAGGCCCATAAATGCATCATATATTTCAGACCCATGAAGCCCATTTACTTTCTATCTATATCTAGTTTTCTTTTCTTTTTTTTTGGGAAATGGACGTGTTTTGATACCACATTTTAAATTGGCACTAAGTTTAAGGCCAAAGAGTTGGTGCAGTGGTTGGCTGCTCCGCTCCTTTATTGGGGAGATCCGGTTCGAATCTTACCCCTCTCCCTTTATTGCTTTCCTCATGTATCCAAAAAAATTGGCACTAAGTTTAAGTTTCATTATTGAAGTAAATAGTATTTTTATTATGCAAATTATAATTATTCCCTTCTAACCCTTTTTTCGTTATTTCTTCCGCATCAATCTCTCATCCATCATCTCTTCCAACCAGCATCCGTTTCCTTTTCAAAATCAAAAAAACACCGGCCACTATCCATTTCCTTTACCAACACTTATCCACCAGCCACCACCATCGTAACCGACCTCCATACGCCATTGCCACCACCAGTTACCATCTGCACCGGTCGAAAACAGAGTCTAGGTCTCTCTTGTTTCCCTCTTCTTATGATTTTTTTATTTTTCTAGATTTTTAAGTTTTTGAATTTTGCTGGATTTTATTTTCATTAGTATTTTTATTCCAACAAATTTAGAGATCTTCATAATTAAGAAGAAGAAGAAGAAGAAGAGGTGCAGTGATTTTTAAAGGAGAAAGAACCTTTAGTAACCGCTAGAGTATATATATGGATATGGTATATAAAAAGTTACCAAAAGTTTTATTTTGAAATATTGGAGCAAACTAATTTATAATATTATTAAAAATGGAATTCATTTATTTTGATATACATATCCTGAGAAGAGGGGAGTGGGCTATTTTTTCCAAAAAAAGAAGAAGAAGGGAGTGGGGGTGGGTCCAACGGTAAGGAATAAAGTTTGGAAGCTAAAAAATTTGTGTTCGAGACGCCATAAGTGTAACAAAAGAGCTCCCTTCTTCAAATGTAAGTAAATTGCGTGTGTAAATGCCTATGTTAGAAAATAAAAAATCCTCAAAAGAAATACATCTATTTTATGAAATTATAACACATCATAAAATAACCTAATTAAAATAAATCCTGTTAGTTATCACTATACAACATAAAAGAATTGTGTACCTATATATGTTTCAAATCCCCAACGTTATTATACCCGAGTTTTATCATTGCTGCTATGGATAGGTTAATATCATACAGAATGACGAAGTTACTGCTTTTTTCTCGCTAGCATTCGACCTGACTTTTGGGATGTAGGTGTGATTGTTTTTCTAGTTTTTTCGAATTTTATTAAGGGTGATGCTAGTTGTCTCAGACTGAGACGTCTCAGTTGGGAATAAAAAAGTAAATAAAAAATAAATAAATTATTATGTATTGTTATATATTACTAAATTAATATTTTGACTAAAATAACTTTTGTTGCCGATTAACATCATATCTGCAGCAGTGTTTTAATAGTTTTCAATACTATTTCGAAATCGTTTGTTTTGTGTCGATTAGTTATTCCTTGAAGCTTCCATTCAACGTCCATTCTATCACTATTCTATTCTACTAGGTAGACCACAGATTCAATGGTGGTTGACGAGGGGGAACTCTACCGCTTTAAAGAAGAACGGAAGTACAAGCTTTCGGTGATCCTCCTCCTTTCATACTTTCCTGTTTAGTCGAGTACCAGTTGTTTGGGATTCCTTCAATAATTTCACAACCGGAGGAGACCTGAAAACTCATGGATGAAAACGAAAAGCAAAACATTACTAATTTGGGGAAAAAACGTAGCATAACCAGGTTTGAAGGAGAAGACTAGTTTGGTGAAAAAGACTAATCTGTATTCCATTTATATATTATACTAGTTTTGGTGGGATAGTTGGTTTGTATTTTTTTTTTTTTCATTATGAATCTTCTGAAAGTAATAATAATGTTAATTTTCGAAGAGAAATAATACATGATTTATTTGGGAGTAGCAGTGAAGATGAGAGTGATGAAGTTGGAGAAGAAAATCATGTAGATGAATTCAAAGTATATGGACAAATTTTAATAGTTATTATCTTGAAGTTAGTGTTCTGATGCTGTCGACAAATTTTTGCACATTTGTGGTAACTGTGCTATGATTTGATTTCTCTTTTGCTATATTGGTTTGTTGAAGTGTTTGAATGAATTCTTGTTTCAGAGCAATCAAGTGTGTAGCGTATCATGTGTAATATAGAAAAGTGAAATAACAGCTTACTGTGTTTTTTTGTATCAATTTACGAAACCAATGAGGTTACTGAAACAGCATAAGATCAAGAGTTTGTTAAACTTTGAATGTTCAGATCTGTAATAATAATATTTTCTGAATTAGCATAATAATTGTATTATCTGTCTCTATTATTGTTTTCTTGCGTGGTTACAGATCAACTACTGGATACAATCCAAGTATCAATTTCATGTGCTTTTGAAACAATCTACGATTCAATCTCCTTGCTGCATATACGATTCAATCTCCTTGTTTAAAAGAATTGTGGCCAATATTTTATCACAGTAGTAACATATACGATTCAATCTCCTTGCTGCATTCCTCCATTCCAATCTATTACAGTTTCCGAAAGCCAAAGGAAATTGAAATATAACCTCAATTCAATTGAATTCAATCAACCACACTTCATCAAAATTTTCATTCTCATTTCATAAACCAAAAATCACTTGCATCCAATTTCTAAACCATTACATAGTTACATTTTACAATTACAACAATAATACCACTTGTTTTTACGAAGATAAAATTGTATGCAAATTATACAGAAATATAAAGGGAGAGATGTTTGGCATAGATACTGCCATTTGAGGGCCAGAACCAAGATATGCATTATTGAGATGACCATAATTTGGTGAAGCTTGCTGAGAATGTCCACCAGTAGGACAATATGAAGTGAAAGAAGACTTTGGTACGATAATTGGTTCACTTGATGATTGTTGATGGTGCTGTTGCGGCTCAAGGTATGAACATGTTATGTGCAAAGGCATTGATCCTGGAGAGGCAGCAGAAGAATATGGCTGCGAGGACCATCTTTTGCCATCGTGCTTGTGTCCATAGTTATCCAAAAGTTGCTGCTGATCCCACCTTTTGGAAATTTTTGTATCTGCACCTATTAACTACATTTGATCTTAAGACTTCACAAATTGTGAAAACTCTTGACACCAATTTGAAAAGATATTAAAATTGCTTAAGATATATAACTTAAATCAATGAAGACATGTAGCAAGGGGTAAAAAATCATTAATCATTATATAGAACTAACATCCACAGATTTTTGAAATCCACAATCATATAACAAAACAAAGCACAACATAGAAAATCCTCTTGATGTGAATGAAAAATACAAGATTTCGTTATTTACAATGACAAACAAACAATTACTAGAGACAGAATTGAATACAGTTTGTTGGTGACAGGGAGCTCCTGCTAAAGCACAAGTAATCATATATGAAGAAGTAGCCAATGAGAGTAAGCAAACATCACTCAACCCAACCCAAGGAACTGTTAATGAAAATTAACTTCAATCACCACCTAAATAATCATATATGGTAACAAAAATTTTCATCATAGTTTCATACAAAAAACAGAACAATAATATGCATTGATTATCAATATCTTGAACCGTGCATATGCATGGGTTACATTGCATTAAGACCATACTAATAAGTAAAACTTCAAGAAATTAAATATTAATCCTCATCGATTTGAAAATCACTAAGAAACAATAACTATTAGTTGCAGTACTAATTGTTCTGTTCTTTACAGGAATATATTGAGTAATTAACAAAATTGAAATTTAGGAAATTATCAGGTAAAGAGAAATTCTAACAATTACAAGTTCCATAAGCAAGCTTCTAATTATTTTTTTTTCTTTTCTCAGTAACCAAACAAAGACAATCAAGTTAGACAATCAAGTTAATCCTCACATCAAATGTATTGGAAAAAAAAAATTGAAAAGTGAAATAGGAAAATTTAAAGAAATTTATACGAAATTCGAACTCCTTGCACAATTGTTTCTCTACTGCCGAGAGAAATCAAACAAAATAAGGAACTTGGCACTCAAAGCTCAACCTATTAATCATTCTAAAACAAATTTTCGAGAATAAGAATCAATGCCAATAGAGAAAAAATTATCCCACCAATATCTTCTCATCGAGACAAACAGTGAGGATCGCATCAGAGGAGTGAGAGTTAATGAGTTTCAGAGATGCGGTAGGAGAGCTAGAGGGAATCCAGTAGCCACGAACCGGACATCGCCAGTGATACGAACGGAGAACATGGAAAGACGTTGTGGAC
The DNA here is from genome assembly GCA_949640765.1 of Croton laevigatus. NCBI lineage: Eukaryota > Viridiplantae > Streptophyta > Magnoliopsida > Malpighiales > Euphorbiaceae > Croton > Croton laevigatus. Next base: position 17,146 of record CATIWJ010184742.1, read on the forward strand.
GGAGGAAGGATATGGGGAAATTTGAGGAGAGGGTAGGAAAGTAATTATATTATTTTATATTTAATTATATTAATTATTAAATAAATAATTTTATTAAAAATACTAAAATACCCTTACTGAAACGTATCAGACTGAGACAAATGGTATTATTGTTTTATTAATTAGCCTGATTACAACAAACAAAATTTGCTAAAAACTCAAATATTCTTATTATTCAGAAAATGCAAACTTTGAATGTAAATAATAAATTGTCTTCCATTCGCAAATACTATATAATTTTAATTTAAATTTTTATAAATCAAAATCACAGATAGATTAAAGATAATGAATCTTAAGAAAATAGTCAAAATAAATAAATAAACAACCACAAAAGAGGATAGAATCATGCTGGATTTTTGTTGCTTCCTACTATCAACCCAGCTGAAGACGGAGAAATGGACCTTGTCACGAGTTAAAGTTTGTGTCTTGTGAGGCTCTTTGACAAGATTTGTGCATGTAATTCATTCTAGAAAAGAACTCTCTTTCAATACATACTCCATCCCAAAATCATAAATACAAAGCAAAAATATAATACAAGTTATTATAAAGATTCGAATATCTAATAAGTAATCGAAAATTAGAAGCTTCAATTCACACCTTTGTAACAAGAAACGGTAATTTTTTCTCACTCCTTTCCTTTTCTTACTAATCGGTTCGGTGAATGTACACTAATATTTTCCTCAAAAAAAAAAAAATCTACACTAATACAAATAAGGTAAATAACTATTTGGACACCTAATAAAACGAACCTACTTTATTAGTCAAGCCCATGATGGGTGACCTTCCGCGGAAGTCATATGTAAATATGTACAATATAAGAAAATAAGTTGTAGTAAGTCAGTAGACAGGCACCGATCGTGCCAGGAAGGCAAGATAGGGCCCCAGAGCTCGACGGGACCTAACAGGAATTTTCTGAAAAGTCAAGGGCTAAAGTGTAATTTTTCTCGAAAGTCATAAAAAAAATCCATTTAAGGTATGTGGGGCGGCCTAGACAAGAATTTTAGTGACTTTTACAGTGTTTTGCGAAGTGATCACGCAGGTCCTTAAAAACACAGGTGCAACAAAAACCGCGAAATCACGTAAGGGTATTTTTCGATGAAACGACGGGGAAGGACCTAAGTGAAATTTTTCACATAAAATTTGACCTTTGAAGTGATGTTATATAAAAATTCACAGCGTTGAATCGGTTGCAGTGGTGTTCTTTGATTTTTTGAATATCGCGTGTACGAAAAGTTATGGCAAAAAGACCGAATGAAGACCTTTTTGTAATTTTTTCTTAAGGAGGTGTAAGAAATGATTAAGTGTGGTGTTTATAGAGTAAATTTGGTCAATTTTAAGAGTTGAATGTTGATTTTAACTTTGAGCCAATAAAAATGCATAAAGTGAATTAATAAGCCAATTAAAATTAAGACACACTTAAGCACTTGTTTAGGCAATTAAACAAGGGATATAAAAGGGCTAAATTAGCCAAAAATGAACAATTTCCAAGCAGCAGCACGACGCTCCAAAGGAAAAGAAAAAAGAAAGAAATCCAAGGTGAGTTTGTGATTTTAAATTGGTTTATGGTTATTTTAAGCTAGATTATTAAATTATAAGCCTAGATTAATTATTTATAAGTGTTACAGATTGTATAATAGCTATAATTAGCGTATTTATAAGACTAATTATATGAATTAGATCACAATCATAGGGATAGCTTTCCTAATTCTCTCTATAGCTCATATATATATACTTTTCATTCTCTAATACAAAAGTATTAATTCACTAACTGATAACATGGTATCAGAGATGCCCTAGTGAGCAGTTTCGATTTTGATTCTTCTGCCCTAGTGAGCAGCAGTCTGTTTCTTTTCTAGCAGCAATTTGTTTCTTTTCGTCTTTGTCAAAAAAAAATCACTCTCTTGTTTCTTAAGATTTCAGACCTTGTTTTATCTCACCTCTACTTTCCAAAGTGAGCTTTAGTACCGATCGATATTTCCCGGCAGTCCGGTCACCATTGCAGCTGCGCATAAGATACACGCACCGTCTGTGTTTTCTGACTTGTTGTCTACGCACTGACGCGTGAGGGCGCATAACACTCTGACCATTGTTTCTCCAATGTCGAAATTTTGCCTTTGGCTCCGATTTGGCATTTTCGGCAACCCTATCTTGTTATTTCTTGTGTTTTCTTGCTTCTCTGTTTGGTAGTTCTTCTACAGTACCATTTTTTGTTTTCCTACATTGCTAGCTGTTTTAATTTGGCATGATGACTGGTGAGACCAAAGATGTAGCAGCTGCAACTATCACTAATATTACACCTGTGTTGTCAAAAATAATTGATCACAAATTAACTGGTCCAAACTTTTTTTATTGGTCTAAGACAATCAGCCTCTATTTGCGGAGTATTAAAAAGGCTCACCACCTCACCGACAACCTAAAGGAAGATGATAATGATTGGCTGGACAGCGATGCTAGCTTATTCCTTCAGATTTGCAATTCGATTAATACTGATCTTGTTTCTCTTGTCAACCACTGTGAATATGTAAAAGAATTGATGGAGTATTTGCAATTTTTGTATGCTGGCAAAGATAATCTCTCTCGTATTTATGATGTTTGCAAGAATTTTTGTCGTGCTAATAAATAAGGTCAACCTCTTCACACTTATTTTATGAACTTCAAGAAAACATTCGAAGAACTAAACGATTTGATGCCCTTTAGTACTGATATAAAAGTGCAGTGTACTCAAAGGGAGCAGATGGCAGTAACGAGTTTTTTTGTTGGGATTGGATCTGAATATGATGTTGTTAGATCTCAAATTCTTTATAGTGCTGACATTCCAAGTTTAAATGAGGCTTTTACCTGTATTATGCATAGTGAGATCACCTCGTCTGCTCCTGCAGTTCCGACATCCATTGCTTTTGTTAGTTGTCACCATGGGTATGATAGCTCTTTTAAAGGGCAATCTAAAGGAGAAAATTTGGATAAGAATATCGACAAAAAAGAATTTATTTGCTACTATTGTCATGAACCTGGACACACCAAACGCACTTGCAAGAAACTGAAAAATAAGCTTCAGAAAGATCGGTTTGCTCATGTTACTGCTACTGACAATTCTTCTTCTCACAACTCAACATATATCCTTTCCTTCGAAGAGTTTACCAAGTATCAAGAGTTATTAGCATCAAAGGAGTCATCTTCATCCATCACTGCCATTGTTGAGTCAGGTAACATAAATACATGTCTTCTTTCGTCTACCTCCAAATGGTTCATTGATTCTGGTGCCACGGATCATATGATAGATAATCCTAATCTTTCATTTCCCAATCTGATACTTTTCCTACACATGTCACTCTAACTGATAGAAAAACTTCTTCTGTTATTGGTTTTGGCACTATTAACCCTACACCATCATTATCTCTTTCATCTGTTCTAAATGTCTGTGACTTTGCTTTCAATTTGATGTCTGTGAACAAACTAACTAAGTCTTTGAAATGCTCTATCTCATTTTTGCCAGATCATTGTGTATTTCAGGATCTTATGACGAAACGGATTATTGGTAAAGGACGGGAATCTGGAGGACTTTATGTATTGGAGACTAATATTTCCAAAACTATTGCGTGTTCAAGTGTTTCCTCTCCTTTTGCAGAATATTGTCGGTTAGGACATCCTCTTTACCCTTCCTGACGAAATTGTGTCCTCAATTTACTAATTTGTCCACTTTAGATTGTGAGTCTTGTAAGTACGCAAAACATCATCATTTATCCTCCGCCCCACGAGTTAATAAAAGGGCTACTTTTCCTTTTGAATTAGTATATTCAGATGTTTGGGGTCCATGTCCTGTAGTGTCTAAACCTGATTTTAAGTATTTTGTTACTTTTGTAGATAATTTCTCTCGAATAACTTGGTTGTATTTAATGAAGAATTGTTCTGAATTATTTTCTCACTTTGCTTCTTTTTGTGCGAAAATTAAAACTCAATTTAATGTTTCTGTCCAAACACTTCGTAATAATAATGCCAAAGAATACTTTTCTAAATCATTTCAAGCTTTTATGTTACAAAACGGTATTCTTTATCAATCTTCATGTGTTGATAAGCCCTCTCAAAGCGGTGTTGCTGAACGCAAAAACCGTCATCTTCTTAAAACAGCCAGAGCACTTTTGTTTCAAACACAAATTCCTAAACATTTTTAGGCTGATGTCATTTCCACCGCATGTTTTCTTATTAATAGAATGCCTTCATCTGTTCTACAAGGACAGATCCCTTATTGTATCCTTTTTCCCAACAAATCCTTGTTTCCTATCTCTCCCCACATATTTAGGAGTACTTATTTTGTTCGAGATGTTCATCCTCAAATCACTAAACTAGATTCCAAATCTTTGAAATGTGTCTTTGTTGGTTATTACCGTCTTCAAAAAGGGTATAGATGCTTTTGTCTATCTCTTGATAAGTATCTTGTGTCTTCTGATGTTACCTTCATGGAGCATATTCCTTTCTTCTCCACATCTTCAACAGCTAGCACACATATAGATGATGATAATGTGTTAGTTTATCATGTTCATTAAACGACCCAAATTGTACTTACTCCACCACCAAAACCTCCAGTTTGTCAAGTGTCCTCAAGACGGGAGAAACCTCCTTATCCTAGTCCTGCACCAATCCCTACTTTGTTATCGGATCCAACTCCTGCTAAACTAGATCTTCCTATTGTAATTCGTAAAAGTAAACGAATTTGTACTTATCCTGTATCCATTTTTGTCTCATATGATCACTTGCCTTCTACTTCATGCTCCTTTATTACTTCCCTTGACTTTGTAAGTGTTCCTAAATCTGTTTTGGAAGCCTTGTCTCATTCTGGTTGGTGCAATGCAATGATAGAGGAAATGAATGCTTTGGATGCTAATGGCACTTGAGATTTGGTAAACTTACCAGTTGGAAAGAAGGTTGTTGGTTGTAAATGGATTTTTGCAGTTAAAGTCAACTCTGATGGTTCAGTGGCACGTTTAAAAGCCCGTCTCATTGCAAAGGGTTATGCTCAAACCTATGGTGTGGATTATTCTGAGACTTTCTCTCCTGTGGCCAAGATGACTTCTATTCCTCTCTTTATCTTTATGGCAGCCTGTTTTAATTGGCCATTGTATCAATTGGATATCAAAAATGCCTTCTTGCATGAAGATCTTGTCGAAGAGGTCTATATAGAGCAACTACCAGGGTTTGTTGCTCAGAGGGAGTCTAGGAAAATTTGTTATCTCAAAAAATCTTTATATGGCTTGAAATAGAGCCCTCGTGCGTGGTTTGAAAAATTTAGTCAGGCAATTGAGAAGTTTGGAATGAAGAAGTGCAGAAGTGATCATTCTATTTTCTATAAACGCTCAGCATCTGGCATCATTCTTCTTGTAGTTTATGTAGATGACATTGTCATTACTGGAAGTGATGTTCCAGGAATTTCAGCTCTAAAGCTCTTCCTTCATGGTCAATTTCACACTAAAGACCAAGGAGCTTTGAAATACTTCTTGGGAATTGAGGTAGCACGAAGCAAGAAAAGTATTATTCTATCTCAAAGAAAGTATATACTTGATTTGCTATCAGAAACTGGCAAACTAGGTGCTTAGCCTTGTAGTGCACTAATGACCCCAAATTTGCATCTCACATCAGAAGGGAAGTTATTTGAAGACCCTGAAAGGTATAGACGTTTGGTTGGAAAATTGAATTATCTTACAGTGACACGACTAGACATAGCTTACGATGTTAGTGTTGTCAGTCAGTTTATGCCTTCTCCCACCAATGATCATTGGATAGCTCTTGAATATATCTTATGCTATTTAAAAAGAACTCCAGGACTAGGGTTACTATACAAGAATCATGGCCATACTAAAATAGAATGTTTCTCAGATGCAGACTGGGCAGGTTCTAAAGATGATAGAAGATCAACTACGGGTTATTGTGTTTTTGTTGGAGGGAATTTAATCTCCTGGAAAAGTAAGAAACAACATGTTGTATCTCGCTCTAGTGCAGAGTCGGAATATAGAGCCATGGCTCAATCAGTTTGCGAGATTATGTGG
>CATIWJ010184927.1:0-38057 GCA_949640765.1 Croton laevigatus
TTTTAGCAACCGAATCTTATCGGTTGCTAAACGGTTGCAATTTTCGGTTGATAATCGGTTGCAAATCGGTCACTATTAATTTTATTTCAATTTACAAAATGACGGTGGCTATTCAGTTGCAAATCGGTCACTGTTTAGCAATCGACAGTATTCGGTTGCAAATCGGTTGCAAAATAGCAACCGATTATAATCGGTTGCAAAAATCGGTTGCTATTTTTTTATTTTCTTGTAGTGTACACTTTATTCTAATTTTTTCGTTTGTCATTGGATTTTATTTACAAATAACAAATTTAATTCAATCGTGTTAATTAACATAAGTCGTATTCTACACTATAGAGGGAAGATGGGTAGGTCAGGGGACGCCATGTCTAACTCGAATTTAAAAAAAAAAAAAATAATATATATATATCTATGTTTTTTCAGAAAATTATTTTTAAGGATAAGAAGCAAACTTCATGATCATTAAATAGTTAGAATCCATTTTGCACAAATTGATTGATTTGTAATGAATTTATCGGAGAATTACTCTCATATCCTCTCTTTTTTATATATATATTTTTATATCCGTGTATTTTTAAAAAATATGCTTCTGAGTCTCTTTATTTTGTAAAAATTATACTTTGAGTTATTTCCGTCCAAAATTTCAATTTATCTTGTTAGTAAATTATGAAAAAGATAATAATGCCTCAGATTGTTTTAATTATTTTCAGACATAATTACTGTCATATCTTTAAGATTTAGCCATTAGGTCACTATATTTTAACTAATATACTATTATTTTGGCTAATATTATTTTTTTAAAAAAAACACACAATTACTTGAATATTTATTAAAAAAAATTAAAAATAAAGTACACTTATCTCGATTATTTGATTTCTAGGTTTATAAGAATCTACATTTTTTCATTGTTTAATTTTTTATTTAATTTAAATAATGAATCAAATACAAGGGCTTAATAGTAAGATGGGTCAAACTTTAGAGAGCTAAAAGTAATTCTGGCTAAAGAATGATTAACATTAATTAAAATAAACAAGGTCATTATTGTCTTTTCATATTAACTAATAGTGCAAACCGGAAAATTTGAACAAAATGACATTAAAGTCTAATATTTTCAAATTACGGAGATTTTGTAGTATATTTTTTAAAACATAGGGACCTGATAGTAAATTTGTATAAAAATGAGGAACTTCATAGTAATTCTTCCTAAATTTAACATTTATTTTGTTAAATCACTTAAAATATTACGCCCTAAGACATTGTCTAATGTCAAATACACTTGACAATATATCATATTAGAATCCCCACCCTAATTTGGAAAGAAAAATCATTTTCTAATATGAAATTTACTATAAACAATTATAGAAGGGAGGATTACGCTCAAGTCCTCCAGTTTTCCTATAATCTGCCATTAGGTTCTCATTTCATAGTAAATATGCATAAAGATCCTAGAAGGTTTATTTCGTCCAGCTTTCAGATCCTTCCGTGCATTTTTCTCCTTATTTGCCATTATATCTAAGTAAAATGACTAAAATATCCCTAATAAAAAAGAAAGAAGAAGCAGCGCCATTTCAATTGACGTCAAGAAGCTAGAATAGTCTGTTTGCGTTTGTTTTGTAAGTTTAGGGACAGTTTTGAACTTTAGTCATCTCCTACCTCAAGTTAGTAATGTCAATGAGACCGTTTGTATAATTTACACTTTTATATATAGAAATCACATTTCCTGAGATGAACAAGGGCGAGGTGGGTACAATAGACTCCTTATGAGGAGACCTATCGATTGGTACATGTTTTGAACTTTAGTCATCTCCTAACTCGGGTTAGTTATGATAGAGGGATTGTTTGTGTAATTTACCCTATCATATATGCAAATCACATTTTCGGCAATGAACGATGGTGAGATGGGTTTCAAAGGAATCCTAGCAAGGAGACCTATGGATTGGTACCCGCAAAGTGCCTGACCAACTGCCTTAGTGATAGTAATCGGTGATGGAATTTTCGAATCACCGAACATTTTCTTGATTTCCTCTTCAAAACTCCACCGACCGAAGAAGTTTTTGGTATTGTTGAACTCGTCAGAAAAGTGCTTTTGATTCGTGGTCTCTATTCGTCCGTTAGAGCTCTGTAGTAGTGATGACAGTTTGAAAAAGGTTGGCGGCGATCTGTTTTGCAAAATAGGGAGAGGATATGAGTGTCATTATAAAAAATTACCTTGCTAAAATTGTTGACTTTTTGGTTGAATTAATGGCAAATAATGAGAAAATGCAAGAAGGACCCAAAAATTGGACGGAGTTAACTTTCAAGGACCTTTAAGCATAGTTACCGTACATGCAGAACCTAAAATAGATTATAGGAAAACTGGAGGACTAACCGTAATTCTTTCATTATAAATTACTAAAAAAGAAAGCAAATTTTTTTTTTTTTAATTAAACATGGATATAATAACATTTTTTTTCTTTTTGAATTATTGGTTACAGGAGTTTGAGACAATTATATAAACAAGTATTTGATGAGACATCTTTGGTCATTGGCAGCAACCAACTTTATTATATATATATCAGTCTCTCACACTCACTCAATTTGGTATTGTGGGCAAAACTCAAAAGAGAAGCAAAAATGGGAGCAATCGATTACCTCTCCAACTTTTGCACTGTCACCAGCACAGGAAGAAGCAAGCGCAAACCAATGCAGGTTCCTTCTTTTACTCTTTTACTTTTCTACATATTCTTCATTTGCTAGCTATCCCTTTTCTCTTCTTGCAAAAGTTAGATTAAATATGGGTTTTGGTTTGTTAATTTCAGACAGTTGAAATCAAAGTGAAAATGGACTGTGATGGCTGTGAAAGAAGAGTCAAGAATGCTGTCACCAACATTAGAGGTTCTTTTCTTCTTTATATATTGATTAATATCAAATTATAGAAAAGATATCACACACTAACATTTCTAAGAAAAGCCAAAACTTTCTTTCATTTTGATCTGTGCTAAAATGGAAACAAATGAACCATTTTTGTACCCTCCAAACCAAAACGTCTAAAAATTTTGGATTTTGCAGGAGTAAAGACAGTGGAAGTGATAAGGAAACAAAATAAAGTAGTAGTAAGTGGGTATGTGGATCCAAACAAGGTGTTAAACAGAGTGAAGAGCACAGGAAAAAGAGCGGAGTTTTGGCCGTACGTTCCACAACATGTGGTATCATATCCATACGCAAGTGGTGCCTATGACAAAAGAGCGCCGGCAGGTTTTGTTCGGAATGTTGCTCAAGCTTATCCTTCCTCTACTGCTCCTGTTGACAATATGGCTTCTATCTTTAGTGATGATAATGTTCATGCTTGCTCTATTATGTAATAAACTTAACTATCTTTTGTAAAATGGATTGCTTTTCTTTTTCCTAAGCAAGACCTTATAATATTTATCCTTTTTCATTTTGAGCAAATAAGTATCATTCATATTTCAGTTATATCTACTTTTCTTTAGTAGGAAAAGGGATTCCATGAGTTTGTTGCTTAGATCGCATATGTATTTTACATTAGATCTACGATGTTAAGAATCATGAATTACTAACGGTTAAGCAATTTAATTTTTATTTCATAACTCGTAAGGTAACGATTACAAATTAGACTTTGCTAAGGAGCCTTTCATTGCACCACCAAATTTCTTATTGTGCTAAGGAGCCTTTCATTGCACCACCAACTTTCTTAATGTCACAAATACACTATATTTACACTCTAAACTTACAAATTTTATTACAATCATACTTCTAACTTTTAATTTTGGACGAAATCGAAATCAATCGAAACTTGGAGCAGTTTTCATGGTTTTTGGGCCAACCCGTTAGATTCTTTACTTTTGCATGTTCCATCAATCAAACAAGAAAGTAAAACAAAAAGATAAAGAAATTTCCCCTTCAATTTCCTTTTTTCTTTATTCAATTTCCATTCAAAAAAAAAAACTTTATTCTTCAACCTTCGTTCATCTTTCAATCTCTATTCCTATGTTCTTAGAGCTCAATGGACTGTCCCAAATAATTTGCCACCCCTTCCGGAACAAGAAAATTTGCCCAAACCTGTTGGCATGAAAGCTCTTTCAAATTTTAATTTATTTCAATTTCATCCAAAATTAGAATTAAAACATAAGTGTGTTTAAATCTATGAGTTGAGAGTGTATTAGCGACAAAATTCAAAATATATTGCATTTACGACGGCACAAAAGATTCATAGTGCAGCATCATGATAGACCTTGCTACGGTGACTATCTTCTTCTTTTTCTTCATCCCAATTTTAGTTGGTGTCAAATAGTTGAATAGATTATTTTAATGGCTTTTGATGTAAAATACCTTTTTTTTTCTCTTTTTCCTCTTTTATATTTTTGGGGCTTGAAAAGAGCCAAATTAAATAAAAAGGCCTTTAATTTTTCCTTTTGGGCAATTAAGTGGTGGTGAAATATTCAAAGGGGGGACATAATTTGTAAGACTTGAAGAATAAGGTTCTCTTTTGCCCACCACTTATATAAGAATAACAACTCAATTTTAATGACATGTAGAAATTAGATGGAATCATATTATTTTTAATGATTATTTATTAAATAGTAATAATCTTGAGTTCCCTATATGAGGATTCATTGTGCTATTAAAATTAAACCCTAATTGAAATGAGTGAAAAATCAAAAAAATAAGAAGCTAATTATATGAGTAAAGTTTATATTGATATGAGAAGGTTCGTGAATTAATGTTGACATAAACAAATTATCATGAAATTAATTGTAAAGTTGAGAGAGTATAGTTTGCTTTAGCATAATTTAAACTTTTTACCTTTTTTTCCCCTTTATAGAATTCAATGTGGAATCATTCTATCACGAAACAGCATATTTAAGGCTTCCGCTATGCAATTAGCCGTAAAATATTAATGTAAGTTATTTATTTTTTTAAAGAGGCTTTGCTCCGACTAATCCAAACCCAACTCACGTTGTGCATTTGGCAATGGCGAGAGTGATGTATTTATCTGTCACAACCCAGCCCAGGGGCTGTGACCGGTGTGCAGCTAGACCGGAATCTGACTGCACAAGCCTGCAAAAGATCTACCTAACTGTCTTAGTCAACTACTTAGGCCCAAATCCACTAGCCTAAAGTGGTTAACCTAAGTTCACTAAGTAGTTAATTGGTTTAACTTATATATCATATCCAATTTTAATCCATAACCGATGTGGGATCTTACATTATCATGAATATTTGTTATGACAGTAAAATGGACCTAAACTTTTAAAAATATATGAGGGAGAAATTACTATCATCAATGGTAGTATGAAAAGTTTCTTGATTTTCTTTTTTTTTTTTTTTTAAAGAAGTATATTTATATCAATTTGATGAAAATTAAAATGAAACATGGTTGTCCTACGTTTATTTTCTTAGTTACAGGTCACTAAACACCTTTGTCACGGTGGGTATGTAGGGTGTTGGGGTTTCTACTATTGCCTCTCCATTACATGTGTGGATTATTCTTTAGACTATGTTCCTAACAGTCTTTTTAACCTTTTAACGAGTCAAATTTTATAAACTATGATAAATTAACTTTTTTGATAATTTTTATATGTTTAAATAGCATTTTATAAAACATCAACTCTCTTAGTTTTTAATATTTTTTAAATAGTTATTATACATAGATAAATGTTCATCCAATAACTAATTTTGCCGAATATTCTCTTAATGTAGTATGAAGGTATCAGTAAGAATAAAAATTTAACAAATCTATTGAGAAATGCTCAAGCCTGAATGTTAAAAACTAAAGAAGCAAACCAGATTTGAGCTTGATAGTATTCAACTAGCTCCATTCATTTATGGTACAACATAGTAGTTTTCAATAAGTAAACAATTATCTTGAACTTACATTGTCAAATTAAGTGTTCTGTAATTGTAATTTTTAAAAATATTTTACACTCATAATGCAAAAAATGAGAGTTCATGGTCAAATTTTGTCCATTACTCTAATTTCATAATTTAGAGAACCCTTCTTTTTTTTAGAAGATAATTAAGGAACCCTTTGAAATTAGAAGTGACTTTATAATTTTCAACAGAATCCCCTAAAATCTGGCTTTAATATTTAGTGGAATGACTTAAAAGAGACAGATGTGAAATAGCCAAATTTTCTTCTTTTTTTTTTTTTTTAATTTAACCCTTCCTAGATTTTCGGTCACCAAATCACGGGTTCGGATTCGAGTTGAATACGATTACTAAAGTTGACAAAGCTCTCAATTGCATTCCCAAAACTCATCAAGGCCAGACTCAAGGAAGCTTCTAATCGCCAGAAGTCGTACGTAGATTTGAAGAGGAAGGATATCGAGTTTGTCGTTGGCGACAAAGGTTTTTTGAAAGTGTTACCGTAAAAGAAGGTTATAAGAGAATTCGAGAATTTTGGTTAAATTAGAATAACTTCAAACTAGTTTATCTACCGGTGAAATTGGCAAATTTTTAAAATGCTTATCAATTAATAATTACCATATTATGAGACAAGTACTTGCAACCTTTTAACCATTGCTTCATAATAGTTTAATAATTACCGCCACAGATATTTTATCATTTTGCCTTAAAAAATACTAGTAAAATAAACAAAAACCTTATCAAGTTAACCATTAGCTCATTGTCCAGCCGCTTAATTGTCCCCGCCAAGTATGTTAATAATAAGATAATGATCATGAAATGACATTATTAAATGCTTAATTCGCATTATATCCCTAAAGATCAGGGTGTAATCATTATTGGAAGCACCCAACTTTGGTAGGATTGGTGTTTTTCTAAATTATTGTTAATATTATTTTATTGTCAAAGAAGGTTCTTCATTAGCTTTTCTATGCATTTTTCTATCTATCCTTTTCAATCTCATTGAAGAAAATTTTTTCTTTTCTGATTTTTTATAATCAACCCCACTAAGAAGCTACACTTAAATTTCTATCCTTTTTTATGTTTAACAATTGCATTTATACTGATTATTATGAATTCTATTTGATTTTTCTCAAATAACTAATTTTTTTTAATTATAGGGAGGTCCGTTGAACTGAATAAGCACTATAGATAACACAATATGGATGGTTCTTCGCATTAGTTGCACAACAAGTAGCAACTCATTCTTACGCCAAATTAGAGAAGACATGTGATTTAGAGAAATCGAACTCAGAATCTCTATTTCTTATTACACAATGGCAAGCGAAAAGATCAACTGAATCATGAGGTTTTTTAAAAAACTATTTTAATCTTAAATAGTTCTTTAGAAAAATAAGAAAAAGATAATCATAATAAAATTTTGGTGTCTAATGATATTTAAACAAAAAGTCAAAAGTAATTAACATCCTGCATATTTGACCAGTAGTCTAACGATCTAGTTTGGTGTCTTATCAACAAAATACCCAAAAAATTTGGTGTGTTTATTTAAGAAATGATAGAATGATAATGAAATGTTTATATAATTAGGAAATTTACTTTTTTGTTTTTTTTCTCCCACTTATGCAATGAGTATTGAGTAAAATGTTTACATATGGAATACAATGATTAATAAGAATCTAAGCCGCAATATGTTTTGAGATTAAAATGAAAATAAATTTTAGTTCAAAATACACACAAATCTTCCAAAAATTTGTTTAAACTATAATTTCATAGAATTACTAAATCATTAATGTTTGTTTGCTTAACATGAGACATGAGATAGATTAAAAGTGTAATTAATCTAATTTAATGCCAATTTTTCTTAATTAAACTTTTAAAAGGCCAAGATATTTATAATTATATTTAAAAAATCAAATAATATTATTATTTTAATAAAATAATCCGACTTATTAATTGAAAATCAACAGATGCTAAGATCTTTATCCTTGAGTCCTAATGGACTAAGTTCGAATATCTATATTAAAAAAAAAAAAAAAAGAGTAATCCGTTATATCATAAATGTTAGATAGATTTCTCCATTCCTGTCATTATTATTAAAAGGAAATGGAAAATCTGTCTGCACAAAAAAAAAAAATAAAAATCATCATTTTTTATTAAACTAATTAATATATTATCCATTTTGCTCACCGAAAGTGTATATATAATGAATAAAAAATAAAAATTGTAGTTATGTAATGATTTAGAAATAAAGTAAGTTTATATAATTCATGAAAAGTATGAGAGACTATTGGCATTTTCATATGATGGGTTGAAATCCAGCTAAATAAAGTAAGTGTATATAATTCATGTTCTAACCAAAGCTTTTTTTGGAGAATAATGCAATTCTTGGCCTTTCTTTCTTTCTTTCAATCCAAACCAAAAGTTGTATTCTAATTTGTCAACTTTCATTAATTTTTTCCCCTAATTCCTTTAATTTTGGCCCATCAAATGGAACCCATTTTTGGTGATTAATGTGAATATATATCAACATGAACATCTTTTGGATTTCTTAATTACTTTTTAGATATTTATTCCTTAAAAATAATTCTTAATTTCTAAATAAAAATATGATTCAAATACAGAAATGAAAGGAAATATAGTATATTAATCCTAATTTAGTAGGAAAATGGATGGATGGAAGGAAGGATCCAATGTTTAATACTTGTTGTATGATATACTAGTATATATTCTTTGTATACTCATATTTACAAGTAATATAACATATATACTTATTTTATACATGCTAAAGTTTAAGAAATGTGATTGTCGTAGACATCTAGAAATTTTCCCTTCCACTTTATTTTATCTTGTTTGCTTTTATTATAGGTTTATAAATGTTCTAATTACCATATACTAGTTACATTTATTTATTTATTTTAAGCTTGTTGTATTCAGGTTGATGCTATAACTAAGCCAAAAAGAACTGTGAAAGAAAATATAGTTATTTGTCCACTTGTTGCATACATTTCGTAACAATTAACTGTATATCTGTATACTTGTTGTATACTAAATCTTATATTACGTGGGATGAATTAAAGTTTAGTTTTTTCTATATCGTGTTATTGACAAAATAAATATTCTAAATCAGTGGTTGCATGCTGATAATTTTTTTTTTTTCATAATATATTACCATTGATGAACTTATGAACTTGAGTTTTTACTAGAATGGGAAATATTGTATTTTACTTATATATTAATTGTATGTCAGTTATATACAGTTTTTTGTGATAGTTTGTTTAAAAAGGGAAAAAAGAAAGCATCTTGTGATAGAGTCAACAGTGACCCAATGGAGATACTGGTCCATTTCAAAGTTTAATACTGTAATTAGGGTTATCAAAAGCCGACACGACCTGCTAATCCGATACGAACTTGATCTGCTAATAGTGGGTTAGAGTTGAGATTTTCGACCTGTTTAATTAAATGGGTCGACACGAACCCGACCTGAAAATAAATAGGTTAGGTTCAGGTCGAAAAACTCAACCCGCAGATTGACCTGTGTACCCTATTTACTGTTCATAATAATAATAATAATAATAATAATAATTATTATTATTATTGTTGTTGTTGTTGTTTTATGTCTTGTATGTACATAAAATTAGTTTTCTTAAAAAAAAATTACATAAAATTAAGCTTTAATATTGAAATCAGGTTATATGGGTTAAATGGGTTAGGGTCAACATGAAATTAGCAGCTTAAATGAGTTTCAGATTGACCCGTTTAACCCGTTTATCTTTTAAAAAAAAAAAAAAGCATAAACATATCAGATCGACCTGTTTGATCTGTTTATTAAACAGATCACATTAAGGTTGAGCTTTCTGATCTGTTTATCTAAACAGATTAGGTTAGAGTTGAGGGATTTTCAACCCGAACCTGCTTGACATGAACACGAATCTGACACAACATGACCTGTTTGACACCCCTAACCATAATAGAAAGTGCTTTGGATAAAAATAGGGAATATTTCAAACCTTATTAAAAAAAACTGTTCAAAATTTGTTCAAACGCTCATGTATAAATCATCTTCATCTCATATTTTTTAAACTAAGAATTCATTACAACTTCATGTATTATAATATCAAGAAACAATATACAGCAGTATAAACTGAAACAAAACAAAAATAAACGTGAACTTAAAAAAAAAAACCTATAATTCTAAAATTTATATAACATCCAAATAGAAATATACTAAAAACACTCAATGTTCAAAACTTGTTTAAAAATTATTCAATGTTTATTTAAAAAAAATATTTAAAACTAGCCAATAAAACCTACAAAACTACCAATTTCATATGCTATAATATCAAAAATAACATAAAACCAACATGGATTGAAAAAGACCAATATAAACCTCAAATATAAAAAAAAAAAAATTCTAAAACTTATATATCATAAAAAAGGATATTGACAAAAAAAATCCTTTATTTGAATCCTAGTAAAAAAAACTATTTAAAGCATGTTTAATAATTGTTTAAAAAGAAATCCTAAAATAAGCCTATATAACTTAAAAAACTACCAATTTCATGTCAACATAATACAGCTAAACGTTGTCTTACTTTCATATCTAACATTCACCTCATTCCTCGAACCATCTTCGGGGTCGCTATCTAATTTTTCGCTTTGCTTCAAAACCAGTTCAAAACAAGAATTATTACAATAATGTTTCATTAATGATATCAAAATTTAAACAAAATTTAAACAAATTTATCATGACAAATATACAAATAAAAAAACTCCAAGCTCAGAAGTTGTTCAAAAATTGTTGAATGTCTATTTAAAAAGAAATTCTAAAACTAGCCAATAAAACCTTCAAAACTACCAATATCATATGCTATAATATAAAAAATTAAAATAAAACTAACATGGACAGAAAAAAAAAACAATATAAACCTCAAATTAAAAAAAAAAAAAAAACTATTTCTACAATTTATATATCACAAACAATGATATTGAAAAATCCTATTCAAAAACTATTCAAAGCATATTCAATAACTGTTTAAAAAAAATATTTTAATCCCCCTCAGCATTACGGACAAATGGCATTAATAAGCACCACATAATCTTCAACAGATTATCTGTGTGGGTAGAGAATTGAGAGAGAAGAAGAAGGAGGAGGAGCACATCTAGAGTCATCACCGCACAAATAGGCTTTGGCTTGATAGTGAGCCATACCAAACCCGTCTATACATTGGTCACAGCCAATCTGTGTATCAATAAATTAGCTGTGGACTCTGAACTGCTAAATTACAAGACTAGATTCAAGAGCTTAAACACCTTAAGAATAATAATGCTTTCATATTTTGCGAAAAATGAAAGATGACAACCGTAATAAAACAGTAATCTAATAAATGCAATAAATTTCAGCAAACTGGTTGTAGAAAGCAAAGAGCAAGTGCGAACAGAGGATCTAACAATTTAGTAGCATTTCCTTAAATTTAAGACAATGACCAAAATTTGCTCGAATTTGTAAGCAATCAATTGCTAATTTTATAGAAATGAGTGTATAAGCAAGAAAACAGAGGAATTTACCTACTGACATTGGGAACAGGAGCTATATTAGAAGCTGCGCAATTGATGAGCACAGCTAATAGAGAAGCACCTCCAATGAATATCGAGAGATGCCGAATGGTGTCATAATTGTTCTTTACCAAAACTGCAACCCAATATCTCCTTGGCTTGGGTCCTTTACATTGTGATTGTACCTTCAATTTTGCAAAGTTTGCTTAAGAAATGGAGACAAGTAACGACTGAAAACATGAAATGTAAGAAATAAGAGAGAGAGACCTGAGGACTTGTAGAAGCCCTAACGAAACAATGAATATAACGATGGATTATGCGTTTGGGTTTCAAAACGGTTAGGCGACCTGAACTTGATTTTGGAATAGCCGATACTGAATACAACAACGCCTACAGCCAGTAGATGTTCTTGAGGCTCCTCATCCGATCAAACTACTTTCAGGTTTTGTAAATCTCCAAATAAACACCAACTAAATCAAACATTCATCTTCCTCCTCAATTCAAACCGACCACTGCAAATAATAAAGGATTAAAGTAAGAAAATAAAAGGAAGAGCTCACCATAGGATTTGATCGTTCTTCATCTAATTCTGAATTCTAAATATTTTTATAATCTCAGACCGAATATCAGAAGTTCAGGACTGGAATCGATCGCTTTGGCAATGGCGATCCCAATGAGAACCATAACCTTCGTGGCTCTACATATTCGCCAAATTTCTGGAACAAGAAGAATTGAGGTTTGAAGCAAAAGGCTTAAATTGATACTTTAGAGCATTGTTTGTCACCTGAAATTGCAGAGAAAACCTTGCAAATATGCAGTACGTATCGGGCGAACTAATGACTAGTTCTTTAATAAATTCGAGGTTGATTTTTTTTTCCCCTCCAAAAGTTCGAGGTTGATGGATGATGGATAATTTTTCAAATGGATTAAGATTGAGTATTGAATTTTGTCAAGATGACATTATTATTAATAATTTCCACTCCATTTGAGTTGATGTGCTTTTTCTGACTTTAAAATCTGAAAGAGTTCTCTTTTACTTTCTTATTGATTATTACTATTTTGTTTAAAATCCGTACCTGGCTGATTTCTTTCTTGCATCTTCTATTTATAGATGCGAGTGCAAATTTTCCTTTTGATGCCACAATTAACTTCTCCTTTTTACAAATGGCGGCTCGACTCAGTTCCCGCCTTTCCTTCCTTCACTCAGTCTTCAAAATGCCAAAGTCGCGATCTTCGAGGTATTTCTCTTCTATACTTATAAACACCCACCTTTCTCTCTATTTGCTTATTATATTACTTTGAATCATCCTCTTTTTTTTTTTTCCCCAGATTACAACAACATCTTTCTCATCCTCTCATAAATTGTTCAAGAAATCACATTTATTGCGGCTTTATTCCAAATTCTCAAGGTCGGTTTTAATTCTTCCTTTTCAAGTTCCATATCCATAATTTATTTTGTTTTTTCTCCTGTGTATGATCATTTTGCAGTTCGTAGTCATCTGATTAATGGAAGTTTTAATAATGTACTCCACGTATTTGTTGAAAGTCCTCTTAGCAGGCATGTGTTGATAGTTTCATTTTCTCTAATTTTCTGCACAAGAATACTTCAATTTGGCTTTTCATTTGTAAGCAAGCATATACTCATTCAACAAGATGCAAAAAGGCATTTCAATTCTGTAATGCTGGATCTGCTAGCCTCTTGAATTAAAAGCAGTCATTATTTTTCCATTATAAGCCTATTACAGGTAAAAGAAATGATAAAGATTGACATATTTTTATTTAGTTCAGAAAGACTTTATAACTGCTAATCCAACAAGTTTGCATGTTAATCCCTTTTGTTATGTTTACAACCAACCACTCCATTGCTCCACTTACGTTCAAGCGCATAGCTGAGTTTGAATGCAATTTATCATCGTTATGCATAGTGTCTGTTGGAAATTTTTGCAGCTTTGCGATCGTATGCTTCCTCTAGGGGCAAACATTATGATCTTTTTGGTGGTGTGAAACCTGGTGATGAAGAATTCAAGAAAGCATGGAAGAAAGAGATGGAAGAAGATGCTTCCCTATGGACAGGAAGCGAAGATGAAAATGAGGAAGAAAATGATTCTGGGAAAAGAAAAAATAATTTAGGTGAAGAGATTTGGAAAGTAAGACAGCAGGCAAAGGAGAACTCAGATCTTATTAATGCTGATGACAGTGATGAGTTATGGAGCGTATGGTCAGGGAGTGATGAGGAGAAGACTTTGTGGACCGGTAGCGAAGGCGATGATGATGATGATATTCCTACAGAAGCATATCCAAATGAAGCTAGTGATAAATACATAGATAAATTGTTTGAGTTTGAGGAAAAACCTAAATATCGCACACTTTCTGAAGCCTTGAAAGAAGGAAATGAAGCTGAAGAGTTATCGCCAGGAAAGCAAGCTAGAAAACTTGCAGTTGAGAATGCCTTAAAAAAATTGAAGAAAGGACCTGATGGGCGTTACACCAATGTCTGGGAAGTCATGAGTGACATGGACATTCTTATTGGAGCCTTTGAAAATATTGTTTCTGGCCCTGAGTATGAGGAGCTTAGACAAGGAGGACCTAAAAGATTGAACATGCAGTTTTTCAAGGACATACAAGCACGCATGAGAGATCCAAATTACAAGTTCTCGCCTGAGTTGAAGTTGAAACCAAAAAGTAAACTGGTTCCTAGAAAGAAATGGCAGAAGGCACAATCCAGAAGAAGGAAGGCACAAAAACGCTAGGTTACACTCTTCTTCATCAAGCAATGAAACAATATACGTGTACATTTCTTGATCTCAGCTAGTCTTCTTTTTAGCCTTCCTTTCTTACATACTTCCCTTCCTGAGGATCACTAGTGATAATTTGATATTTTATATCAAAATGGCTCTGATGGAAGTTTCTTGATTTACATTAAACTTGCATGCCAATTTAATTTGGGTGTTTTCATTCTTTTTTGTTACATATGTTTTTATCCGATTTAAAATTTTCTTCTGTCTCCTCATCTTTACATACAAGTGAATGTACTGCATAAAAACTGAAAACCTTTTTGCTTTCGGTCTGTTGTATATAGCCTTGTTGTGCTATGTGTGTTCAAATCTTTTCTTATATATCTCGTTTTTGCTGTTATTTCTGTTGACTAAATTGTTGTCCTGTTTCTGAAACATGGCCTTCGTCCTGTTAATCTGTTGTTGGAAAAGAGTCTTCTAATCTTAATTTTCAACGGGGAAAAAGATAGTACTCGTAGCAAGGAAACCATGATTCTGAGTAAGTAGTTTGAATGGAACATGGAAACTTTTGTGTCCTCAAGTTTCCCTGGTATTCTAAGCTTATTTAAACCAGGGGCAGAGCAATTCAGTGCATAGTGTTGGTTACAGCTGACATCATTGACTAAGGGATATGAAAATGTACGGAAATATTGATCACTATTCATTTGTTGCAATTCATTTTTTTTAAGTGTTTTAGACTCTTGAGCAACCTTTTTCACACTGCACTAGGTTTGCATTCTCACTCAAGCACGAACAGTCCATGCCGTGCTAGGACTAGAAATTTACAACAATAATTTTTGGCCTTGTAGTTTTTGCCCAGTAAATTCACTTGCCAACAACAATAAGATTGCTTGAGCTGCTACTTCATGTGTCTTTTTGGTTGGAATCTCTTGATTGCCATTTTAAGAAATGTTCCCTTATTTGAGGCTAAAACAAGTCTTTTCTGCATGAAAAATTAGAAAAATCAACAGATGAAAATGCTGCTCTGGATTTTTTCTTTTTTTTCAGAATAAAATTGTGAAAACAAGCTGTATGGTTCATATATTTCATTAGTGGTAATTCTAAGAGGATTGTGCCAATGGATGACAAAGTAGCTTACAAAGACCCAAATTTAGTCTAAAGTGCATAAGGTTGTGCTTGTTTTGCAATATCTATTTCAATTTGGAACCTGTTTACTCTTTTCTCCCCTTTCTTTTACTGTTTCTCCATATTTCTTCCAAACTCTATCCAATAATGAAACTTACTGCCATGGAAGAAATCCATATAATAACAATAATCTCTATTTATAACTATCTAGCTTCAGGTAGTGCTAAAGCTCCCTTTCTGTTACCTCCTCAAGTGTATCTTATTAATAATAAGAGTGAGGTAGTGGAGGGAAGTTATATCCAGTATTTGGATCATACATTGAAAATGCACGAGGCTGGTTCATCTCAAAATCTCTAATCATGTTATTGTCAGCATTTCCATCGTGCATGTAAATCGATGGATAGTTGTAACGATGCCCTTGGTTCCTGTTAGCCATTATCTGGGATGGCACATTATGAAATTCTTGGCTTCCTAATTCATGAAAGCCAGTGCCATTTCCCTGATAATCTGCATGTTTTAACAAGGATGCAATTTCATCTTCAGCTCGGCTATCACCAATAAGAATGTCATCACCTTTGTAGTTATTTCCCATTATTTTTGGTAGCAGTAGATCCTGATTATTCCGAGGACCAAAACCCTTGGTTTGCATATTCTTGAAGTCATTAGGGAGAAACTGCATGAGATTGATGTTGGGCTGTTCTGGATTAAGTTTGTATGTAGAAACAGGAGGCCATAGCTCTGCTTTCTTTCCACATTTGATGAGTTTCTTGATTAAAATATTAGGATCCACAAGACCTGACACTTTCACCATCTGTTCTTCTGTATCTATGTCCACTGAGTACACACCTGAACATATATAATGAGAAATCAGTTTTATAAGGATACTCCATAGAATTGTAAAACTATAACTAACCTAAAAAAAGGGGTTGAAGGGAAATTTTGAAATACCTTCAATTTTCTTGAGGAGTTTTCTGACTTTTTCCTTGCAGCCTTCACAGTTAATGTGTACTTTGAGAAGGTGGGTCTGTGAAAAATAAAGGAGAGAAATAAAACACAGCAAATCTGTAGTTATTAGTTAGATAAAAGAAGGAAAGTAAGAAAGCAGACCTCAATATTTAAAAGGGCATGAGCATGAGCATTATTTGTCATCATTTTCTTCAACAGTTTGAGAAAGAAAGCAAGAAAAAAAGGGTTTGTAATGTAGTGTGTTTGTTTGGAGTTTCCCCTTTAAATAGCAGAAATACTAAATCATGTGTATGTAGGAAAAGCAGAAGAGAAAATAATGAAAAGAGGGGGTGAAAGGTGTGAATTGACTAGAGACAGAAGAAAAAGAATCTTGTTGTTTCAGGCAGAACAGAAGGCAGAGCATGAACTTGTTGGTCCCTACTTAATTAGTTTGCTCACACAACAACTCACCAACTTGGCTTCCAAGTTTGTTGCTGTTTTATACAAAACTATGATTGCTATGGTGGAAAGGAAATAGCATGTGCTTTTCTTTTACCCAAGTTTTGATTTTATGACAATATCATATCATTCTGTACTTTGTCAGAACCACAATCAGATATTATTTGAGAATTGAGATATTTTCTGTTTCAGTTTTATTTTGTACAGGATTTTTATTAATCTTTCTTACTTATGAGTTACTAAAATATGTTTGCATACTAAATCATCAGGAGCTCAATTATTACTCTTTGGAATTAAGGACATACAATTTTGCAACTTATTGAGGCCCACAAATTTTATCAAACAATTTATTCGTCATTGATGAATTGTATTACAATGTAATAGTGTACATTTGGGATCCTAATTGAGCTATTAGGATTGAGTGCATATGGTAAAGAAAATGCGTATAGCAGGCGAAAAAAATTGAGTGCAAAAAATAAAACTAAGCACGGATTTAAGCACAATATGTAAACATTGAATAACATTGATAATCGGAGTAAAAAAATTGAGGAAAACCAAGTTTTAAAAGGAGTGCTTTAAAAAAAAAAAAAATTAAATTAGGTTAAATTGAAATTTAGGGAGCTGAAAAATTAAACTTTCCTTCATTATTCGATTTTGTCTCTTGTGTGTCATGTTATGAGAGAAAATGCTAAAAGGAGTGCGTTATTATTTGTACAAAAAGAAAGTCAGTGTTGGCAAAATAAATATGGATGCCAAATTACAGTGGTAAATTGAGCATTAATCCAATTGAAAATTTTTATGGTGTTAGAAAAAAGAATTTTGAATTTAGTCCAAAAATTTAATTTATGGTGCAAATATATACCATGCAATTTTTTCGCCTTAGATATTTGGGGAGGGAAACAGAGAGATGAGGCTTGATTGAACCCGAGCACTTTAGGCCATAGGAGTGTTGCTTTACCACTTGTGCCACCCCTATAGACTATGCAATTTAAGATGTATGGATTGTCTTTTTTTTTTGGGGTTCAATCACAACTATTTGCAAAGTTCGAAGTAAAATAACATTTTAAGCCTAAGATACATGTATAATTCACTTTAGCAGAAAATACGCGTACAAGATTAATGAATTACAAAATTGTGTTCAAATCAAGGAAAGATATAGCTGTAAAAAAGCTCAAAAAGGTAGTCTAGTAGTAAGACACTTCTTTTTTAGGACTAAGATCCCGGATTCAAGGCTTATTACAATCCCCTTCCCCTTCCCCAATTCCTCCCAAGTATAGACTAAAGATAGGAGTATCTATGATAATATATATATATATATATATATATATGATAAAACACATTTCAACCATCAGTTTTCTTCCAAAGGAATAATAATTTCTCCTGTTCAACCATCAGTTTTCTTCCAAAGGAATAATAATTTCTCCTGCTTTATAGCAGTAAGTGAATGTTTTTCTGATAAGGCACTAAACTCTAAGAAATCACACCAGCCATAAACATCTCTAGACTCTGCAGATTTCGTTCCAAAATTATCTACCAATCGGATTTACGTTCTTGTTAGAATAGCAATTCTTACAGAAACACCATTCAAATCCATAACATACTTAAAGAATCTTTATACCAAAATTGCTGAAACATTAGAATTAGAATTAGCAAAGCACATAAACTACCTATACAAAACTCAAAAGAGGAGCTCAAACATTATAATCCAAACAAATACAATATATCTACAATACCCTGGATTATGATCATTCATTACAGCAACGTTTCACGTTGAAAATCTGGCGAAGAGAATTAAAGCTACCCGCGATTTATACTAACATGAGTGTTTCAGCTTTCATTATAGCTAGCATCATCCAACATTTCCACTACTGGAGCATACTGCATAAAAAAAGGCAAATCACAATTTTGCAATGAAGATGTTTTATGCAAAAGTAGATACATGTTTCAACAAAAATACCTCATCGTCCTCTTCAAAGTATAGCCCATCCACTTCACTCTTCTGTTGGAACTCCCATCCCAAACTGCTCTCAACCAGTTCTTTTAGTTTCCTGGTCTGCAACAGTTGCAATCATAAACGTTTTCAAGTATGAAACCCACAGTTAACAAGCTTAATAAACAACTTAAACAATTAAAGCAAACACCAACCAAAGTGGTAATGTATCTATAAAAGCTTTTTTCAGATTTGAAATGAATTCCATAGAATTTGTATGAACTCATTTACAAATCATGTAGCGTATGATGAAGGAATGGTTAAAATTTAACATTTTTTACTCTATACTGATGATAAGCTCCAATGCAGCACCTCAGAACCAGCATAGGGCAAGTTTATTCTAGAAGGCACAAGGCTGGTTCTAAGGTTACTATAGGCATGGCTGCATTGGAGCTTATCATATACAGCTGGCCAAACTTGAATTAATATTCCGTCAAAAGAATTTTAAATGAAATACATAAGACATCGAAACTTTGAGTCATCAATATACAACCTGAACTATGACTAACAGAAAATCTAAACAGCGAACCAATCTACCGTACATACCCATGTCAAAAGGTCTCCATCAACAACTGAGGCATCTTGCACCAACGAAAAGAAATCCTGCAATTCCAGTTAACATTTCATAGATAAGATTTTTAATGTAAAAGAGATGGAAAAAAGAGTTCATATTGCTACAAATTGGCTTTAATTCATTCAATTTTTTTTTTTCTAAGCACACCTTGTTCCCATTTTCCCCATCTGTTTGATTGGAAAAGTGGCAAGGATAGCAATAAATGTAGGCTACAGTTCACTGCATCAATGAATGAAATACCTAGGACTTAGAAATAGATTAAAATATTTGAATACAGTTCACTGTGATAGAGAGCCACTAAATTTCAGTGGAAATAAACATTGGACAAATTTTAGTCAAAATCCTACCTTACAAAGTCGGTGTAGAAAGCTATCAGCAGAAAACCATGACTCATCCAACAGTGTTGATACCCCTATCCCTAAACCATTTGTATCTGCCCTATCTTTCTGAAGTCCATATCTCAGTTGATGGTATATAACTTTTATGAACTGCAAGAAGTTTATAAAATGAGAAATCACCAAGAATAAAGTTCCATAGATGAATGTAATAACTTGCAACTATGGAATGACAAGTAAGAAATTGAACATTAAAAAATAAATTATATGTAGTAGAAAATTTCTTTTAGATTATTAGTGACTAGATTGGTGATAATTTGTAGCAAGCAATTAACTTTCGATTTCTGATCAAGTTCCTACAAGTCAGATCCCTGGACTTCAGAAGACATCTAGACAGTTATAAAATATTTTTCACGCTGTTTTCTAGTTTCAAACTAGAGACAACCATTTACAACAATTCAACATAAATAAAGAGAAACAGAGGCAAAAACAAATCAAGTATTTCAGTTGTATTTCAACCCCAAACTTGGAAGATTTTGTTCTCATTTTTCATTCAACAAATATTTGTTGTATTGCTAGCAGCTATTAATTTAAAATTATTCAATGCACAAAAGAGCCTGATACATCAGGCAATTTAATCTGATGCCTAAAGCCATTAGAAACTACTGGTCTGACACTGCAGAAAGATTATCTAGTTAGTAAAAACTAAACATGCTGATGAATCGCATTCAAAAGTTTAGCCACTGCAGAGATCCTCCAAAAATTTTAAATAGTTTATTTTGTAATTTTTAGTTATAAAAAATTGTTTGGAATTCATCTTCACCAGTGCTTTGCCATCTTCAGATCATGTAATATTGTCATATCCAGAATGCCCGTAACAAGGTCTTGAAAAGGTAACAAGGAAGATATTTTAAAAAGCACGAATGGATAAATTATAAATATAACCACAAATCAATAAACTAATTGAATTAGAAAAATATAACCACAAATCAACAAATCAGTTAACAAAATAAAAATAAACGGATAAAGCGTGATGGTGAAAGCATAAAAATCAAGTCTAAAGGTCATGACAACCATTGGGCCTCTAAGAAACGAAATCATCCAAATTCAAGGAAGATAGTGAAAAAATGTTGTGCATAAGACCTCCTAATCCAGAGTATATCGGCCAATATGATAATAACTATCACATATACTTTGAAAACCACTATGATACTGTCACTCAATAAAGCACTAGGAAACAATTAACTAATTAAGCAATCCAAACATTACCTTTGTAAACAGCTGACTCCTTGTGTGGAACGGCTGAAAAAATTAGAGAGAAACAGGCATCAAATAAAACGAAAAATAAGAACACTTCAGTCTTTAATCTACGTCTGAATCTGATTTGTAAAATCCATAGAGAAGTAACACTACCTACTAAATGATACAACAAAATATTTTTTATTTTGGATTACTTGGATCTCAGCTCCATAAAACATAATCGAAAGATCGGCTTAAAAACTAAACAAGCCAAGCATGAACTTAGTAGTATACTAGTATTTAGCTTAGCTCAGGTTTACGGCCATGGGTAAACAGTTGTTTTCAATTCCATTTGAGTTATGCAACACAACATAAGAGTTCAATATCTTACCAAAGCTTGGGATGCCTTTTTTATTCTGATTGTACAGGAAAAAAAAAAAAAATCTAGCCAACAAGAATACAATTCTCCAAATGCAAGAATGTCATAAAGAAAGCCCAAAGTGACATGCTTTGTAACAACTAACAAGGCAAACAAAAAGTTCCCACAAGCTGAAATAAAATGAATCAACTATTCACACACAGAGAGAAGAAAAATATAAACATGTCATTACTTACAGCTTTGGTACAGCCCAATAAAAGGCTAACCAATGATTTCCATTGTAAAAATGCTTCAAGTGATTGACCCATCTGCACAATTACAAATGTGTGAAGGTATTATAACATCATACCCTAATGAACCTACCAACTTAAATCAAGCATACCAAGAAAGCAATATAGGCAAATTGCAGCTCTCCAAGAAGAAAATCTTCGGAACCCCCATAGTGTTTTGTCAAGATGCTTTCCAATAATTCTGTCTGGATAGGATAAAACATTTAACGAGATGCTATCAAATGTCAATGATGAATAAAAATAAATTATGATATGTACCTTGTCAAGATTCAAAGCTGTAAGTTCTTCTGTATTCATTCCTTTGCGTTTAATAACATGTGGAATTGATGTGTAGTAACATCCTCTTTTCATTGTCTTGTCAACAGATGTAGATGCTGAGAACTTACTGGTCTTCAATTGGTCATCTAGAGCCTTTTCCATTGTTGTTTTAGGAGCATTTTTAACCATTTCAGACTCACTTGCAACTGTAATTTCTCCTCCAATAGGTTCTGTGAATTCAATGATCATTAAATTAAAATTGAAGAACTTCCAAGACACCGCCATAGGAAGTTGCACATTATAATCTTAAACAACTGAAATGCTCAAACATTTGTATTTTGAGTAAAATAAAGAACTCACATTGAGTCTTGGCACATTTTGACAACGAAGACCATATAGTTACTTGGGGTACAATACATTTTAGGTCATGGTATAAGTACAGGTGCAAAGGTACGCCACTTAGATAGAATCTAGATCATGGGTACATTAGGGTCAGACTTTCTCAAGCTACTTTTTTGGTACTCAATACATTGAGTTGCTACTGGTTAGATCCTAAAACTAGTTATATCAATTGTCAAAATCATTTATGTTTAAGTATAGTTAAGAAGAAAATTTAAAGCGAGCAACAAATTGGATAAAAAAAAAGAACGATTTAGTGAAGTTTTTACTTTTTTGAATGGCTTGTAAAGTTTGACAGCGACTTTGTACTTTTCATAAGAAAAGTTATATTGATCCATGAAACCAAGCTATGACACTTCTTATTAAGGTCGAAACGCAGAGGTATGGTAAGGTCTCAACAAAATTAAAGAAAGGGTTCATTCATTTTTGAGATTTCTGACATTTGATCTTAATGTGATATGACTGCCTGCAAGAAAGCTTCATTTAATTTTTACCTCTCATTATTATACCCTTTATTCTGTTTAACGATAAACAGATCCTAAGAGCACATGTGAGGGGTATGGAGGAAACCATCTCCTCCATGAGTTAGATGCTCTAAAGCCAAGAGTGATCCAATAATATAGAAACATGTGGCATGAAGAAGTGAGATGTATAAAAAATGAAGAAGTCAGTTTTAGATGAAAAGAAACTCTTAAATATCTAGCTGTTACAAGATCTGAGATATATAGCCGTCATTAGATTCATCGGCCATTGTCATGCATGACCGTTGGATTTTTTTTTACAAGAAAATTAATTTACTTCTTAAAATTTCATATATAAACAATCAACCTCAAATATACAAATCACACTTCAATAAAAACTAACTCCCTCCTTACAACACTAAAAATGGGATAGGCACTTTATATTGTAGGAGGAAGGGACTTTTGTTACTGGGGACATTTTAAAATGATATAGCAGTAACTTCTCTTATAAGTGGGTCCCACAAGACTTGTTCCATGCATTGTAGATGCTCTAAGGATTATTTGCTTATTGCCAAATACTGTAAAATAAAAGCTAAGAAACTGCTAAGTCAGAATGAGTAAAACCTCCAGAACTTCTGAAAATTGTAGCTTTTATTGACTCAATGAAATTTCAATCTACTCAAAAACCAGTAACTTCATATTTGTTACTTTGTCGATGGACTTTGATCACTGTTTTATTTGATGACCAACAATTATATGCCCCCGTGTGTGTGTATAAAAGAGACAGAGAGAGAGAGAGAGAGAGAGAGAGAGAGAGAGAGTCAATTCAAGTAATCTACATATATAATGTATTAGTTAGACAGCAAAGAAAACAAGAAAAACAAAAAGTGATTTTAGACATAGCAGTAACTGTGAGAAATAGAAACAAGTTACTAAAATCATCAAGCCTCTCAAACTATCAAAAAGCAATAGTGAATATGCTTCATATAATCTCTGTTAAAAAAAGAATATGCTTCATATAACAAACAGTGAAATAAGAAGCATTTGAAGATACTAAAAGTACCAATTCGTTCAATGACATTCTTCGTAAGGTAATTAGACAAGCGCTTCCATTCTCCGTACTCGCTCAGATTATAAGGACCAAGATGTCTGTCAAACTCAAAGCTTCTAACAGCTTGAGAAAATCTCTCTTCCTTGGTGGCAAAAAGAAGGAAAGAATTAGTAAATACACAAAATGAAGGCAATCCAAGGCACATAATTAGGAATAAATTTGTCTAAATAAAGCTTAAGTTGAAAACTGTAAGGGATACCACGGGTGTGCATTTTTACATTAAAAAAAAAAAGGAATTAGAGTTGAAACTTGCTCAACTGTAAGCTTAAGTTGCTCAAGGACAGGAACATCAATCAACCTACGAAACTGGTTGAGAGACTTAAACAATTAGCAACAGAGTTACTGTTGCTCATCTGACCTTGCCAATTGGTAATATCACTCATCTGAGTTGGATGCAAAAGTATAACTGTGAGGCAAATGTTTAAGGAAGCATAAAACAATCCCAATAATGTCTCGAACACATTCACCAGCCTTTTCTTGCTGAATTGTATTTTTACTTCAAAAGTAGGTTTAGAAGTCTATTCTGAGTAAGTAAAATCCATCCAACATAAACATAATACGGATGAAGTCCCTTGACACCTTACATTTCCGAAGTTGAGTAAACTGCAAGGTCAGCCATTCTCACCTTGTAATCCAATAACCATGATTGAGAAAAAATGGAGTATGTCAATTAGACTGAATGTAAACTAATGCTTATTTATTCTAAGGTGTTATTTGTATAAAATTCAACTACAAATGATTTGTACCCTAAGGAAAACTACTATCAAGCTGCAAACATACCTCTTCCTCAGATACTCTGACCAGGCGTTCTTCTTCTAGTTTCCATTTACAAACAATCACCTATTCCAGCAATTGAAATAAATGAAAATTTCAGAACAGAACGTCAAGATCTTGGGAACAATAAAAACTACAATGTTTGCAGGTTTTATTAAAAATGTTTAAGTAAATAATAAGGTACAGAGTAATACATACTTGGCAACACTGAAAAATATTTTCATCTGGTTCATTCTAAGGAGGAGGTCATGGTTCAAGCACAAGATAATAGCAGAAGATGAATCAAAACTCACTTCAAAATTACACAATATTTCTTACAACAACCCAAACGCCCCCTCTCCTCCCTTTCAACACACAAAAAAAAAAAGCCCTAATATCAATCCGCCTTCTGCGAGGCAGAATAAATCAATTTATCTATTTTCTATCCTAAATTAGATACAGATCACTTTATTAATATCAAATATCCACAAGAATTATACTTCACCCATTTCCCATCTAAAGCTTCTTGTTCTTTTTTTTTCCAAGCATGTGATCAGAAGTGGCTATGAAGCTCTAGACATACATAACATATCAGATCATCTGTTACTTTGGTATTATTATGAGCTGCATGAACTAGCACTCCCGTGCATTATAGAAGTTCAAAATACCCAGTACTGTGCCCAAAAAACCATTTCATGAGACTTTATCGTTTGCAAACAGCAGCCAACAATTTTGGAATAGATAGGCACCAGCACTATTCTTTACGGAAAAGATAGAAAAAAATCC
Source organism: Croton laevigatus (assembly GCA_949640765.1). NCBI lineage: Eukaryota > Viridiplantae > Streptophyta > Magnoliopsida > Malpighiales > Euphorbiaceae > Croton > Croton laevigatus. The sequence goes on from CATIWJ010184927.1 coordinate 25,258, forward strand.
CAAAAACTAATGCAGATGAACAATCCCATATCAATAATTGCAGCAAGAGCATGAAATCGAACTGAAATATTGTATAGGTTTGAGACCTCGGAAGGGCCAGCATCAATAAAGAAGCCAATAATCGGTGAGAACTCCTTCCCATCCCTGCATGAAGATTAAGAAATGACATGATACAAAAACTAAAAAGGTTATAATCCAACATCAAGAACATCACAATTCTAGAATTGTCAACAGCAATCAGTGACAGTATCACATACATAATGGGCCAAAATCAAAAGTTTTAACACATAGGTTTTCAACAATGATACAAAATATTCAATAACTCAAATTCCATAGCAACTAAAGAAAATTATGTCTAAATTCATCCTTTTGTTGGCCCTTCTGCTTCATTCAAAACAAATAACAGTTAGCAAAATTTAGAATCTTTCACCCAATATTTTCTTAAACCCTCACTACAAACTTTATCAAATTTTAAGAGTTCAAATATATCACATTAAAAATTAAAATAAACAGCCATCAAACAAAGAATATTCAAAAACCCAAGTAAACTACTCTCATTTTCAACGATGAACTTAAAAACTAAACAAACTTCACATAATTTAAAATAAACCAATAAACAGTAACTAGCCATCTCAACTTTTCGTGGCTGATAACTGATAACTAAAAAAACAAACCTGGTGGATGAACTATAGAATACAAAATGAGGGCCAGGAGGAATCATCTTAATGCCCTTAAAAGCAGGACCAACAGTGAACAACTGCAACATAAATAGAACAACTAAGGAACAAAAAGAGTTCAAATAATGGATAAAACTCATATAGCATCAAATTTGAAGCAATTGAGGTCTAATTTTCTAGATTTTATCGCGAACGAAATGGAAGAAGGAAAAGAACCTACCTGAGTATCAATTCCAACAAGAGTGTATTGAGGAACGTCAAGGAAAAGAAGAGTGGCTCCATGCTTCACATAATCTAAAGCTGTTTCGGGATCCATTTGAAATAATAGTTGGAAACTTGAGCTTCAGTTGAGAGAGAGAAAAGAGGAGAGCGCAGAACGGCAGAAGAAGAACGGCAAAATTTTTCTTTTTCAGTTGTGGAGAATCCAGAATCGTCTTTAGGCGCGATAATTTTTTTTTTTTAATTTCTTTTATTCAGAGTAAGAAGGAATTTATTGGAGCTCCGAGCTAAAAAAAAAAATTCTTGCCACGTGGCAAACACTAAAGATGGATGTCTCGATTGCATCTGCATGAAAAGTACCGGAACCGACCGGAAATTAGAAACCGTATCATAATTGGCACCGAAATTTTAAAAATTTTGATTTTTTAGACCCGTAATCAAAATTTATTTTTCAGTTCCGATTTCTCTGCTAGAACTGACCGGAATCGGAGATGAGAACCGAAATTTTCAAGAGAAATTCCCTTCTTTGTCACCTATATCTTTCAATTCAAATTATTTAAACATAAACATTTGAAGCTTCTAAAAGTCTTTCTCATAGTACATGTTACTAGGCCCTAAAAAAATTCTTAAGGACAACCAGCACAACTGCACAAGTAAATACTTGCACCATTTGTAATTTTTTCAATAGGTTTGATTGCCACATATGTATCAAATATAATTAGTTTGACAGAAACTGACAAATTAGGAGGAAAAAGTTGAATTGAAGCTATTGGAGAGAAGATTTCAATGGTACCTTTAGATTTTGCAATGCTCCCTCGAAAATTAATTGGAAAGCTTCGGCCATAAAAGGTTTGAATAAAGATTTTGGCCATTTTAGGCGGTATTGGGTTGCTACCGGTGTTTATCAAGTTGCCGATTTTTTCGGACTTGGATTTGGTGGCTGTGGTTCAAGTTTTTGTTGTCTCATAATATATTGGATTTACAAATAAAGTTGACAAAATTTATTTATTTTGGAGACACCCCAAATTTTACAATGTCAACTTTAATATAATCCATGCATTCAAGTTGACTTTTGAACATAATAATCAAAGAGTATTGGAAAAATTATATAATGAAACTGTGACGACATATCATCCGCTGAAATGTCATAATCAACAAATAATATTAAAGTACGTGGCATTAATTTCAGTTACCTATAAATAATTAATGTTGTATTTAGTACAGTTATTTATTTATTTTTTAAATAATTGAAATTAAAGCCAAGTGTATTAATTCTATTTGTTGGTTACGACACATCAGCGGATGACATACCGTCGCTATTCCGCTATATAATTACTCAGAGTATTGATATAAATATCTTTCCGCGATTATCTTACAACTTTTAAAATTACTGATAAAATAATTATTAGTAACATAAAAATTGAATTTAATTATTGAATAGTAATTTATAATGTGGTATCCTCCATCCTCTCTAACGCATTTTAAAGTTTATGATTCACTTTTTGGGTACTAGTACCAATTGTTGAACAAGGTATGGAAACTCCTTATTCCTCCCCCAGTCAAACATTTCTTGTATAAGCTACTTGGTAATGCCTTGCCTACTTGATACAGGGAAGGAAACGAAACAAGCAAATTCGGCCAAAATTTGGCTAAAAACTGAAGTATTTTATTATAGGGTAAAAACTGTCCCAAAAGGTTCATTATGACATATATTTATAGCCAGGAAAAACCTAGGCCGAAATAACATAGGAATATTAATGGAAAACTAAAAATCCATTACTTGCCGAAGAAGTAAAAACCGAAAAATGCTAATTTGAAGGCCGAAACGATGGAATTTGGCCGAAAAGCGACGGTCATCACAAGCTAAGCTAGTGAGTTTGACTCGTTGGCCCGTTTCCGATAAGAAACCTCACAAAAATTACCAAAATTCGACATTTCGAACCTAGTCCACAAGTTGACCGCAAAATTTGCAGCAACGGGCCTATTCGCCGAAACGGGCCCTGCCCGTCTTCCTTGAAGGCTTGGCTTGATCCAGTAGGCCCAAGAACGTCTCCGCTACGTCCTCCGCATCAAATCAACAATTGTTTGAGATTTCAAACAATTACTAGCTATGTTTAAAATACTTATATATGAACACTTAAAAGGTAATTATTACCTAAAAATGGCATTTGATGTGTAATTTATTGTGCCTCTCTTCCTATTAAATTTGCATGCAGTAAAATGTCGAATGCTATATATTTGCTATTTGCTATTTATTCATTAAAAATAGTAATGGAAGGTTTTTCTAATTTAAGCAGTTGATTTAAAATAGAAATTTAAAAATACTGTTTGTTTATTAAAATATTTATTTTAAGATATAAGTTTTTAATATAACTTTTATTTTTTTTTTTAACCAATAGAATTAAGTAAAAATTTGGTTTAAATCTTTATCGATTTCGATTATATTGATTCAGTTCTTAGAATTTTGTTTTTAAACTTTATTCCTTTCTTTTTTGAAAGAAAATAATATTTATTTTTTATGTTAACTACCTAATAAAAAAGAAGATTCATCTTTATATACTAATTTGTAAAAGTAAAACAAAATACATTTGATTACCTCATCTCAAAGGAATGAAAGATGCTAAACCTTATGTATATAAATAATTCCCATTAAGATATCAATATTATTATATTCATTCATATTTCCAAATTATCCCAAAAAAAATAAAAATGTCATCTCAACATTCCAAATTTCCAAAGATTATAGCAATGAAGGGTCCTTCATGTGAAAAAAAGAGTGAAATTGCTCACAAAATAGCAATATTTCTTCAATATTTTCTAATTGAGGAAGAAAATATCATCTCCTTTCTTAAAAACTCAATTCCAAGCTCCTCTTCCCCTCAATCTTGTCAAGTTTCAGACAAAATTTTTAATGAATTACCCTTTAAATTTGTCTCAGAAATTTGTTCATCCCAACTTGATTCAGAACTCAGTATTATAATTAGTGCTCCATTTGCTGATCATAACCAATTAGATCATTTACTAGAACTTTCAACTTCTAAAAAAGCTTCTCTAATCCTCATTGAATGTACAGATCAAGATAAAAATGATGTTGAAGCCAATAATGGCAAGGAATTCCCAAAGTTTGTTATCAACTTCACAAAAACTCTTACGGTAGAGGATTTTGCCACTAAGATGTTAAAAGTTGCAGACTTGCATCATCGAAAAGCTTACAATATGCCTGAAGATGAAGATTCATATGATAGTGATGTTATTTTGGCAGACAGACATGCGCATGAATTTTCCTTCGCTGAAACTCCATTAATTGCTATATCTGATAAGCTTACTTGCCACTACTGTAAGAAACTAATTTCCAGTAAATTCTATAAGTGCGTCGAATGTGATGACTTCATTTTTCATGAAAGTTGTGCAGAGTTCAAAGATCAAGTAATTGATCCAAGAATTATGCATCCATCGTTCATGGAAAAATCTCCATTTGATTATTATATTTCTCTTAAAAGCAAATGCAATCATTGCAAAAAATTCTCAAAATCTTGTCCCGATTGCTTATTTCAAAACCATATTGAGTGTGGATTACTGCCAACCATTCTTAAATATGAAGGCCACAAACATTTTGTCAATTTTATTATAATACCAGAGTGGTTCAAGTTTCGATTTAAATGTGCAAGCTGTGATGGATATGGAAATACTATTAGCTATAAATGTTTCGAGTGTAATTTTGATCTTCATGTCAACTGTGCTTTGCCGCCGCCGCCGCCACCAATTTCATACGGACCTTGGCCTGAAACTACACAAATACATTATAGAGCGCCATATGATATGCGTCGGCGGCTTAGAAATATACATCATGAAAAGCCATTTGATGATGGATTACACACAGGCATTCGAGAAATTCATATAGAGACAACAAATATAAGCACATTAGCTTACATGAAAGTTTGTTATGATGTGCAGGGCCATGCAGTATGGGGAAAAGAGCATGGTAAAGCTTCCGGTGCCATTCACAAGGTGATTTAATTACTTACATAAATAAATATAAATATAATGTTAATTAATTTAGTTTTGTTGATGCAAAAATTCCTTTTTTTGTTTTTTTCATGTGATTGGATAGATAGTTTTTGATTTTCCCTATGAAGTCTTAACTCACATTACTGGATATTATAAGGCTCGTGTCATTTCTGTGACTTTTCACACTAATAAAAAAGTATATGGTCCATTTGGGGAGGAAGAAGTAGAAGAAGAAGAAGAAGGCGAATATTTTTCTTCAGCTAGATATGATAAGAATGAGATGATTGTTGGATTCCATGGAAAAAAAGCATCTGGTTTCTTGAGGAGCATTGGAGTGCATTGTATACAAAAATATCACTATTATTAGTAAAACTAAAATCAATTTCAACATATTTTATATTAGTGCTGTATTATTTCCAAGTGAGTTTGTGATTGACATAAAATTTATAAAAGATTTGTGATGTATTAGAATACTTATGTAGTACTGATGATTTCGTATTCTCTGCATTCGATCGATTTATGTAGAGAAAATTTTCATTTAAGAAAAATAGCAATGAGTAAAATTATTATAATATCTTTAATAAATTTTTATATCAATACTTTAAACATAAATCACAAAGTCAAATTGATTTCTCCATTAACTCTACTAAATATTAAAAATAATTTAATGGTTTGCATTAAAAAAAAAAAGACTTTCTCCCTTTTTCTATACCAAGGTTTTTTTTTAATATAAAGGAGTTATTAATGGACAGATTTTTTTTTATATATATGAATAATTAATGTACTCATGGTAATACTGAAGATGAAAAAATTAATGTTGAACGAATGATTAGTTAACTTTTTAAAATTTATTAAAAAATTAATTTCATTAATAATTATTTCAATTAGGGTTGAGCATGGCAAGTGTCCTAAAACCCGTCTCCACCTCGCTCACTGATATGTTGCCTTGTCCCGCACCCCACTCCGCTACGAGTTGGATTCACGGATTAGGTCGGGTATTTAGCGAGTTTATCAGCGGGTTTTTTATTTTAAAAAAATAAAATTTTTAAGGAAAAAAAAAAAGAATTTAAGTATTTTTGATGCATTTAAATTGTAAAATAAAATCAATTGATTACATGATCTATCAAATAAATTGAATAATTCAATTGTTAAAAATAATGCTTATTACTTCTACATTGAACCTCATTTGATTAATTAAAATATAATGCAATTTTCACAAATAATATAATGCAAGGTAACTTAAATTTATATGTCAATTATTCATGAATTTCAATAGAATACATATTTTTATAGTAATCTTTATAAGTCAATATATTCATTATTATTTAGAATTTAGAATTATTAAATTATTAGAAAAATTAAAATATTATTCTCGAGCGGGCAGGTTCGTGGCAAATATACTAAAACTCGTCCCCGCCCCAAACCCACTGCAAGTTTCATTATTAAAACTCATTCCCGCCCTATAACCCAATGGATATGGTAAAACATGTCCCGCGCGGATCAGATTTTGTTAATGCTGTAATTTAGTTATATTTTGTTCACTAATTTCCTCATTTTAAATATTTATATTCTATGATTTAATGGGATTGAGGTTTTTATTTTTATAGGAATTATTCTGAATTTTTGAAGCTAAAATAGGCAAAGAAAGGCAATAATGTAGATTTAAAAAAAAAGGGGTTCGATAGCCAGGAAAACACGTAATGTGGGCCTGTCTGAGGAAATCGTGGTGTTAGCGTCCGCCAATGCGAGATTTTATTTAAATTAGTTTATTTCCTTATCTAAGGAAAATGAGAATTTTATTTTAAATAGTGGCCCGATATGTAGGGATTTTTAGTTAAATGAAATTAGGTTTTTTCAGGAGAATATAAATAGAAAAGTAAGAGGAGGGGCGGGGATGTTTTTTGTTTTCCATTCTATTGTTTTACGACAGAATTTCGTGGGAGAGTTCCAGAATGTGTTCTATGGCCTTTTGTGGCTAAACCATTAATTCTTGGTTGAAGGAAACTAATTGCAATTGATTGTAAGTGTGAGACTTAGCAGTTTACTTAGTTTCTTTTATTTTAATGTTATTAATAATTCTTCTAAGGTTATTTTCATGATTGAATTTGATTAATTACTAGGGTGTACAACTAGTTGTTAATTAGATTTGTTCTACTGCTCATTCAAATAATTGACATTTATTTGTTTGTTTCAATAAGGAGCACATATATGTTAGGGATCAGTGATTTTATGAAGAATTTTTATCTAGATTAAATGAATTTCGTATATGTATTGTTTTGTTCATTGGTTCTCTTGATTCTCAATACTATTAATTAATTAAATCTATGATAATATCTAGGTTGTTAATTAATATGAATAATTAAAATATATGTTTTTATTTGTTTAATCTTAAGAGAGGGTAGGCTCTAAAAACCACAATGAATATCATTTAATAAAAGGATTATATTTTTTTATCTATGATCACTTTCCGTCAATTGCATTGGTGACCGACAACCAAGATCGGTTTTCATTGATTTTTCCCTCATTTAATTTTAATTATTTTTACTGCAACTCTTTGGTTTAATTTGTTGAACTTCTTCTTTTAATTAGTTTTAATTATTATTCAGAAAATTCCCCCTTTCAGCTTTTTGCTTTCCTTTTTAACGATTACCATTACTATTGATCTGTACAAATTCCTTATGGGATCGACTATTGCTTACCCTTGCTATAGTACTATAGTTGGATAGCTTGAATTTAATTTGGATACAGATGACAACATTGCCAAATTTTAGCGCCATTGCCGGGAAATTTTAACGGTTAATGCACAATACTCGTTCAAGGAGGCTAACAAACTTGTTGTACAATCCAAAGATTGAAAACGCTGCAAAACAACAACGAAAGTCAAGAGAACAGATCCATCAGTAGCTGCATCTTCATCTCCTTCAGCATTACCAAGCTTGGTAACCAAAAAAGTACAAATAAGGGCTGAACCTATTGAAATAATGACTAGAAATCGAAATCAAACCTTGAGGGAGTTGGCTACCCCTGATTTAAATCAGCATCCCCATTGCATTACGTTTTCTAATCTTGATAATAATGCTACTTTTGGATTGAAATCTGGTTTAATCCATCTTTTGCCCACCTTTCATGGTCTCACAAGTGAAGATCCACACAAGCACCTTAAAGAATTCTATATAGTTTGCACGGAAATGAAGCCTAATAGAGTCACTGAGGAACAAATAAAAATGAGGGCTTTCGCTTTCTCTTTAAAGGGAGATGCACAGGATTGGCTGTATTATTTACTAGCCGGGAGCATTACCACATGGAATTCCATGAAGAAACAATTCTTGGAAAATTTTTTCCCGCTTCCTGCACAACCAACATCTAAAAAGAGATATGTGGCATCCGACAATAGTATGTGGAGTCATTATATGAGTATTGGGAGCGCTTCAAGAAGCTTAGCGCAAGCTGCCCCTACCATCAGATTAGTGATCAACTCCTTATTCAGTACTTCTATAAGGGACTCTCATTTATGGATAGGAGTATAATTGATGCGGTAAGTGGAGGAGCTTTGGTTGATAAAACACCACATGCAGCCCGCAAGTCGATTGGAAATATGGCATCCAATTCACAATAGTTTTGAACTCAAAATGACCAATCTGTAAGACTTTAATCCAAAATAAATCCTCAAATATTCATGTCCAGTTATCGAGATATAAACTAAATGCGGAAACTTACCTGAATCCATTGTAGCAATCAAACCTTTTATGGAATAGAACAATGAACGAGTGCTTAAAATTACAGGTTTCATCTTCCTTAGTCAAATCCTTATGTTCTTTAGTGTTCCTCAATTTTTTGTCTCTGATGGAGAGATAATAGAAGGGTGGCAGGGTTTGACATATTAAGGACCATAATCTAGTGATCTTTATATACTAACCTAATAGAATCACACTAAGCTTAATTGGGTCAAGAAACCGGTATCCACCCATTAAATCCATACCAATTATTTAAAGTCTATGCATTTCCATAATGAACCACCTAAAATTAAGCGCATTGACAAAATAGCCATTTAATATAATTATTCTATTGCATATGTTAGCCTACAAAATAGAAATTAAAATTTAACAATCTCATCCTTGGTTACATATGAAATCAGAAACAATTATGTTTAATAAATTCTTTATATGCACATTTTTACGGTATTTTCCTTAGACTTCTCTTTAGTTGGTGGCGTAAGTAAATTTTCCATGTTCACCATATTAATATAAATTAGTATATATACAAAGAGGTTAAAAATAGGATGAAAGGTGAAAGATCTAAAGTTGAAACAAAAATATCATCAAATACTAGGTAAGTATATAAATTAATTTTCATAAGTTTCCCTTAATTATAGCAATTTTGTTATGAAAATTTAAACCTTAATTAATATTTATAATTATCTTTTTTTATTTTTTAAAGAGTAGTTAGGTTTATTTTTTATTTTTTTGAATAATTAGGTTGAAGGTAAAATGTATAGGACCGTCAAAGAAAAGAGCAAAGGATTCTAATAAGAAAAAAACCTGCAAGTGCTTTCTTTGTTTTTATGTAAAAAAAAAAAAGAAATTTCTTTGATTTTATTTTAATTTTTAATTTTTAGTGTATTAATATTGATATTTGTTATATTCAAATTCAGTATTCAAGTTGTAACAACAAATTTTGTACATTCAAAAAAAAAGAAATTACAAAGAAAATAATATAACGGTTACAATCTCTATTGAAAAATTCTCTGATTCTTCTCTTTACGACAAACATGCGACGAGGGTCTCAGAGACTTGATCTCAAATCACGAACTTTGGTGAAGAAGATTCAAGGGTCGTTGACTTGATCTTGAATCACGAACTTTGATGAAGATGATTCAAGGGTCGTTAACTTGTTCTTGGATCATGAACTTTGATGAAGATGATTCAAAGGTCGTTGACTTATTTTTAAATCACAAACTTTGAAGAAGAGCCTTCGATCTTTGGATCTGGTGGAGGTCTTCGGGAGTTTAATTTGACAGGATTTTTGAGCTTGTTTCTGCCTTTGTATCACGAACTAAAAACGAGGATCGTAGAGACTTGATCTCGAATCTTCGTTGAGGATTTTTAATGACGATAGTCGGACAAGGCTTTAAACTTTGGGGAAAGCTTGCGTCTTCAAATCGTCAAAGCTTTGGAGATTGATTTGTATCTTTAACAAGAAGCGATGATCGTGATGGCTTGATCTCGAATATGTGTTAAAATGCTTTTGATGATAATCCAAGTGTCAGAGACTTGCACTTGAATTATCTTGACGAACTTTGTTGACGATTGTGGACGAGCCTTTGAACTTTGAGGAGAGGTCGTGTCTTCAAATCGCCAGAGCTTCGAGGCTTGATTTTCTCCTGGAGCTTTGGAGCTTGAATTTTCTATCCCCTTCAACTGAAGAGAGACAGCCTATTTATAGGAGTTTGGGGCTGATTGCCCATTAAGTGAAGCGATTTGATTGGTCCACGTGGTGAACTCCTATTGGTTCCATCTTTTTAATATTATCCATAATTTATTTTAAAGTGATAATTTCTAATAATTATTATCTAAATAATAATTAAATTGACCACTTAAAATAAATTATTTAATTTAATTAACTAATATTTTAATTTTCTAATTAAATAATTAAGCTAATAAATTAACTTAATTAATTTATTTTCTTTAAATTTTTTCGTGCAAACACAAGTATTACAAGTATCATTAAGGTAACGTTAGGAGTAGAGATGTTAAACGGGCCAGCCCTAACGGTTTCGGGCTGGCCCTAACGGGCTTCGGGTTAAACGGTTTGGACTATTTTCGGTTTAATTTAAACGGGCCACAATATTATGAACCTAACCCTAACCCTATCGGGCCTCGGTTTAAACGGACCACTATCGGTTACATAACTTAAAACATGAACTAAAAAATCCAAAGAAAATTTGAACTAAAATATTAATAAAAAGTTTACATAAAATCATAGCTAAAATATTCATAAAAAGTTGCACTAAAATGTTCATAAATTAAAAAATTATGCGTGCATAAAAAAATATGCACTTCCATTCACACTAAATAATCATAAATTAATCCAACTTTCTAAGTCCAAAAAATTCGCAACAGAAGTTAATCACTACTAATTACGCCAACGTTGCATTTTTCCAAGTCCTGCATTTATAATAAAAGTATAAAAATATTAAATATATCTAGCCATAAGGTAATATAAGAAAAAAAAAATAAAAGTAAAGAGGCAAAAATACAAGTACCACATCATTTATCAAGTATCAATGTTTTCAACCACATTTGATTCTTCTTCCTTAGACAAAGTATCATCTTCTATTTGCTCTTCATCTATAAAATTAAGGATTAAAAATAATCAATAGCTAGAAATTACTAGTATAATTATATTATTAAAATCAAATTCTTAAATAATCATAGAATATTACCATCAACAAATCCTTGTATCCAATTACGAGTACAAACAAGAGCTTGTACGTGATTTCCAAGAAGACGACTCCTATATTTGTTAAGGACACGCGCCCCAATGCTAAATGCAGATTCAGATGCCGCAGTGTTAATTGGAATGCTTAGTATATCACAAGCCATGGTTGATAATGCTGGACATCGTTTATGGTTATTTTTCCAAAATTCCAACACATCTAAATTCGGAAAATATTTCAATTCAAGAGGCGATTCATCCAAATATTGTTTCAACGAGAACTTTTCTTGGCTATCAAATGAATTGTTCTGCCAGTCTTGTAAAACCTATATATATTGAAAAAGAAAAAGAATATAAAAATAACATATGAGTTATAGAATTAAAAATTAAAAAAGTGATAGTAAATGTAAAGTACCTAAACGAAAATATAAAAACTTACATCATATAAACCAAAGTTATCCATTTTCTCCTTTCCTTTTCCGCCAACATTCTCAATATGTGGTGATATATTTAAAGTTTCCTGGGAACAACTTCCACTTGATTGATTCAAGGACATCCACTTAGCATATTCACTGAAAAGCATTGTCAACTTGCCTTTGATATGTTCAACCTTCTCTTGGAAAGTACTAGGATAAAGTTGGGAGTAACAGTATTTTATCATTCCTAATTTCATACGAGGATCGAGCACCACCCCAAGTGCAAGCACAATACTATAGTCACTCCAATACTTGTCAAACTTTACTATCATTCTCGTGGTCATACTCCTAATAACTTCATCTGAACTCTCCATATTTGCTTTTAAAAGACATTCTATTTTCCACAATTGCATGAAATACAAGTTGGAAGTTGGATAAGATGAACCGGAAATCAAATTAGTGATCACAAAGAAAGGACGTAAAAACTCACACATTTTCTCTCCCCTTGTCCATTCATCATTAGTCGGAGCAAACTTGTAATTCCTATCAATTAACTGAAAACTTGAAAAAGCACACTTGTACCTAAGCGCACTTTCAAGCATGGTGAAAGTAGAATTCCACCTAGTGGACACATCTAATCGCAAACCAATTTTAGTGTCAATCCCACCAACTTGATTAACACATTCATGGAAATTTTTCATTCTCCCCTCCGATGCCTTAACATATTTGATACTCTCTCTAATTTTCTCTAAAGCTACGCAAGCCACTTTCAAACCCCCTTGAACAATAAGATTAAGAATATAAGCACAACATCTCACATGAAAAAATTCGCCCTCACATAACAAACTATCTTGCAACCTAAGTTTTTCTTTCAAGAGGTCTTGCATATTATCATTCGCGGAAGCATTATCAAGAGTAAGAGAAAATACTTTTTTCTCAATTCCCCAATCTTTCAAGCAATCATACACTTTATTTGCTAATTCAAACCTAGAATGTGGAGGTTCCATTTTACAAAAAGAAAGTATTTTACTATTTAATTTCCAAG